>JALPQI010004057.1:0-68416 GCA_025490895.1 Thaumatotibia leucotreta | reverse complement strand
CGCATTTTGTAACGCGATAGGATTACGACCGGATTCCATCAGTTGTTGTGTCACTGTTTTTAATGCTGTGGATGACTGAAAAACAATACCAACAGTTATAGAATAATTAAAAAAATAAAGTAACTATACAGAAAATCGTGGTAAAAGCAAATTATTGTATGAAATATTTTTTATTAAAGTAGTTTGTTTGCTTGTTTGTATTTGAGCTTTTTGAATACTTTTGACCATTGCCCGTATAAACTTATAGCAAAAAATTGTATTCATGTTTTTTTTTTCGTGATTTCTATCAGTTACAGCTAATTGTCGCTAAGTGTTTACTTAATCTTATATATCATATCTAAGACACAGAAGTCTGGTAAAAGTAAAACATATTTCGGTAGGCGGTAGCATTAAAAAAAAGTATCTGTGAAAGGTAGTCAAAATGTAGTATCTAAAATAATGGTCCTACGCCGTTTACATTTCTCACAATCCACACGTGCATTTGCATATTCGTCATCAGATATATCATAGCGACCGGAGCTCTCATAAATGTGTAAACACGCCTCTTTCGTTATGGTGATAAAGGCATGTTCAGATATTTTTGAACGCTCCAGGCGTTACGATATATCTGGTCATCAAATGCCTACGAACAAATAAAACATGGAAGCCGCACGCCATATTTGCCATTTTGCCATTTTGCATTTCCAAAACGGTCCTGAATTTTAGTTGACAAATGTCACCCCCTGTTCAATGCATCATGACAATGAATTTGAATGTCAACCTATAAAAACTTACACCGCCATTTAAAAATAGTTGTGATTGGTCCATCAAAGTTTTGATTGGCAATATTCAATAAACATTTGTCAAAGATGTTGTGCCGAAATATGTCCTGCCCATCTTGGCACAATTGAACAATTGGTTTTGGGGGCATTTTTGAGCTGGCATTAGACGTCCATGTCATATATATGGTCGCAGTCAACTGCTGATCAACATAAGTACCATTGGAAAAGTGATAGATAAGGACAATTAAAAATTCTTTGGGGTATCGTCGCATGCTTTCTATACGGCCACACTTCAAAATCCAATTTTATGGACTATATGCCCATTTTGCAGGAAAATATAGTCATTTTAACCACACAATTTTATTTTACATCACACTTGCAGTCTAAGCGCGCCATTGCTTGCATGCATAGCGGGAGTAATAGAAACGTGAAATTCACTAGGGAGTGATAGAAATGTCAGTACGTCATTTAATAATAATTATGTCTTAAAACTTATTTTTTTGTCGGCAAGTGTATTGAAAAACATTGTATGCATCACGGTCGGTAAGCGGAATACTAACTCGAGTCACTAAAGGCGTCGGGCTTATAACACTCTCATTAGTAATTCTGTACCTCCCTTGATGCACAATGTACTATTGGAGCATTCCATGGGCTGTCCCGTACAAAAGCGTGTGTATTTCGATAATTTGAGTTTTTTTCCGAGTTGTTAGTAATTATTATATATTTTTGTGCAATTTTTGACTCCTCTAGTCACCAAAGAGAACTTCAATAAACCCTCAATTTTGAGAAAAACCATGTTCGTACGGGACATCGGTGGACTTACTCGTGGAATGCACCTATTGAGAAGTGGCAGTATAGTAGGCACGCGATGATAAGTTTATCAAAGGATTTTTATACTTACAATTCCAGCTTTAACACAATCCCTGACCAAACTTCGTCCGTGCAAGCCCTGGTCATCCATAGGCCCAAAGGAAGGTAATGGGAGACACTTATATATCTCCAAGGCAACTAGCGGATGGTTTTGGTACACTAACAGTGTGCATACACTTTGCATGTAAGGAGATATTGATGGAGATTTTAGAGTTGTGTCTGGTAGGTAGCTGAGTATCTGTAAGAAAAAAATATTTCATTAATATAATAGACTTTTTTACCGTGTTTGTACGAACATTTTGTATTTATTAATAAAAAAAAAACTAAATTAAAAAAAGATCTCAATTCAACTGAATTTTTTATTTATCCTTTTGTATGTATGTTGTCCTGCGCCACCCGCATCCAGCGGACTCCTGCGACCTTCACCAGGTCATCGGTCCACCTTGTGGGGGGCCTACCCACGCTACGCCTTCCGGTACGTGGCCGCTACTCAAGAAGCTGGATGCGGGTGGCGCAGGACCGGTCATTGTGGCAATCTTTGGGGGAGGCCTATGTTCAGCAGTGGATGTCTTTCGGCTGATGTGATGATGATGATGATGTATGTTGTAGAATTGTGAACCGATTTTGTCAATTTTTTTTTATTGAATGGGTATAACCCTGAGATGGTCCAAAAATTCAAAGTTTTGTACATTTTGATGCTATTAAACTGTGATTTTAAGGGTAACTCAGGAGTATGTAACCAACAAGTGACATAAAAAAAGAGATTTACCCGTATAAAACATTACTAAAACTTTGTATTACCTTAGGCACAATTCCATACATTTTGGTAGCGGCTACACATTTCACAATTTCCATAACATGTTTCTCCTCAAACTGATGACCATTCAACTTCACCGCCTCTAACTCTCGCAGTAACAAATCTTTCTTCTTGTTGAATGCTAGAGCTTTGGCTATAGCCATGTGAGTGTCTATTGTTTGCTCGAATTTTAGAGACTTCATCATTGTTAAGACCTCTTGGACGTTTTCGTGGTTTCTGTGAAGTTAAAGCAGAAATAAACTTGTTAGTTGACTCGACTGACAAGCAAAACACACTAAGAAACAAGTAGCAACTTGAAATAGAGCTTGTATCTCAGATCTGGTGAAATATCTATGAAATATCTTAGGAGACCACACATAGCTTGTGTGAGCATGTTTTGCGTAAAGAAAAAGTTTTTTTTTTTATATAGAAGTTTAGAGAGAAGATAATTTAAAGATTTATCACTGACTGGAGAGTGTGTTGGTTATGTATAAAAAAAATATCAAAAAATTTAATTGAATAAACCATAAATAAATAAATGTCATGGCTCAATCTTACACAAATAAATTGATTATAACATAATCTTAAAATTAAAATGGTAACATTATTTTACCACTGGAGAAATAATTAATTTCTTCTCAGGCCAGTAGAGTTTCTTCTCAGGCAAGTAATATTTCTTCTCAGGTTAGAAAGGCCACAGCTAAAGATAGCTAAGTATGAAAAGCGGTGTTTGCTAGGCCTACTTGAATAAATATAATATAAAACTTACTCTGCTTTACCCTGACATAAAATAAGAGAGTTGAAAACACTTTCCGTTGCCGGCAAACCCTGGCCTTTCATGTTAGCCAACACCTCAGTAGCCTGATTTATATCGCCTGCCTGAAATAATAATAACATTTTTAACTGATAAAATATTTTCCTATCACATAGAAAACAATGTATTTGAATAAATGAAGGTAATTTATTCAAGATGATAAAACTATACAAGAAATGGACTACTAGTTACCTCAGCAAGGGCCTTCAGTATCAATTCATAAGTGGTATTATTTGGTTTCACTGGTGCCATAGATTCTATAAATGTGCTGGCTTTGACGCTTTTTCCATTGGCTATGTAAACTCGGAGGAGTTCATTGTAGTGCTCCACTGTGAACTTTGTATGAGGCCTGTAAATTTAAGAGGTAAAAATTTATGGATATTTGCCTAATTGTTAGAGTTAAACAATTATGCGCGTTTGTCGTTAAAATTAGGTAATCGTGAAAGTTCAAACCAATAAACAAGAATGTACTTATTTTTAAACTAAAAAAAAAAACAAATATTGTAATGTGAAAAATCTTACTTGACTGCCGCCCACACCTCTTCAGCTAGAGCTAATCTAGTTGCAGCAATTTCGTCAGGAAGCAACTCAGTACAACAGTGCAGAAGAAGTAAACTCTGCTTTTTGGTGGAGAAATTCAATTCTTTCACTTTTGCTATAACCCTGGATACATCGTTTTTATACACTCGATTTTTCTGATGAATATCTGATGATAGCCCAGCTATCATTTTCTCTAGTAGTTCTTCTGAAGCTCCCAATATTTGTGATGTTACGGAATTTACTTTTTCCTCTTTCCCAGTTTGTACGTCGTTAGCGGCATTGTTGATTTTGGATAATGCTGTGGGTTTATTAAACCTGTAATTTTTTCCAAAATTAGCGTTTCATTGCTTTTAAATACCTTTTAAATGTAGTAAAAACAATCAAAACATAACCTTGCTTCGCTAAAGTTGCTCTGACAGAAACATTGTGTAGGTGTAGGCAAACGCTTTACATGAAGCAAATATTTTCTAAATAAAAGTGCTCTTGAAGTGGTAATTTTCAAGCAAGTCCTCGTCAACATTTTCAATATTTAAATTTTATGAATTCTGAAAAATCGGACATTTATCAAAAGCAAACCATAAACCATTAGGCAAATGACAGTCGCAAGTGTCAACTTGAGAGAGTACTGTTCAAAAACAAATGTTTTAGGAACTGTAAAAAGGAACTGTTAGGAAGTGTAGATGTAATGAATTTAGCAGCAGTAATAAAGACAGATAATGGATCGTAATCCATTTTTACTGTCGCATATATGTGCGCGGCTACAATAATTTTTAATCGAATTTGAATATAAATAATTTTGAATTAATTTACGTTTCTTCGCAATGGCAATAACTCTTTGAGTCTATGGTTTTATCTGCTTATGTTGTCACTATTGTACAGTGCAACTTCGGGACGTTGCGCGTAACGCATTTTCAACACGTGGCGCTAGTGTTCTCCCCATTGCCCATTCTAAACAAGGTTGTCAAATTGTCAATCGTGCGGGATCGTGCGTGAATGTGGAGTGTTTTGTGTTGTGAGTGAATGGTGCTTGTGGGTCGTGGAAAATTATTGCTTCTTGCCGCTGTTATGTGGTAAGTTTCTCCTTATTTTGCACTATTTATTTGCATAATTTACTTTTTGTTCTGAGAGGAAACCAATAGGAAAGCACGGCCGCCATACATCGAGTGGCCGTCATCAGCCGTTATTTGACCGCCATCGCCCAAGCTACCGACAGCGACTCCGCCTTTTTCTAAATAGCGTAGCATTTACCGCCGATTTTATCGACTAGTTTGGCTCATTTTGTAGGATTATGTTGTTACTATGCCAAGTTAAAGTTTTTGCTAATTATTTCCGCTTGAGTTAACATTAAAGTTGCAAAGTGATGTTGCCGCCTCTGCGATGATTCACGTCACAATGCGATTATTTAAATCATTACAATTTTTTACCACGCTAATAATTCGTGTTAACGCCAGTACGACCGATTATACCAGTATGCATACCAAGATTATGAATGAATTGGTTGCAAATTCCTTGAAATCAATCGCTATTGTACATTCTCTGGTGCGTCGAGCTGCCGGTTGTTATGCTAATGTAAATTATGAAATACTTGCTGTGAATTGGCCGTAATTCATAATCGTTGAATTGTCACATAGCATGCTTATTCAATTAAATTTTTCTTCTTCATATAATTGTTTTAATAACAAGTGCCTAATAAGAAAGTAAAAATTATTCTACACCCAGGAGAAACATCGATTATTCTGTTAAATAAAACCTTTATTCACTATTCTTAAGAAGTACACCTCTTTGAATAGCTGTAGCTATGTCTTAACCACAAAACAGAAGTTTAACCTAAATCATACTGCTATCCTAATAAATATGTGTAGAATTAGGCAATTAAATTAATAGATTATCGAGAGGTTTGTGTTCTAGTTGTTGAGTAACATGAACATCAATATTTTGTGGGTCTTAATGAATTATTACTGTACTTGAATATTTTCCTTAAAAACCGTTCAAACAATAATATAAAATACATTTATTAGCTTACCCGTCAGATGTTCGAAATGTTGATTTTGACAGCTCTTCTTGCTCTTAAAGCCTGCTCTGCACTCTTAAGCCTTCACATGCTTAGAAGCAGATGTGCTCCATTACAATTTGACTTTTGACTACAAAATAGCCATCAAAGTTAAATTTTATTTGAATTGCTTGAAGGTTATGCATACTAAAGGTTAAGAAGACTTAAAAATAAAGTCATAAAATAGAATCATAATAGTTTATTTATATAAATAAATAGGTAACTAATTGCAGACTATAGAGAGACAAGTAAATTAACCATTATCTGGTTCTTTAGGTTAATACTAATAAATAACAATAATTTGAATGTATACTCAAAATGTGTATGTATATAAACTCAAGATTAATGGTGATAGTTGGTGATATCTTTGGGGGTGGCCTGTGTTCAACAGTGAGTGTCTTTCGGCTGATATTATGATGATGATAAACCATTAATGCATAAAAGAAGTATCCACCTAGGTAGGCACAATCTGCAACCATATGAGGTACACAGCATTACAGCCCAAAGAATCTGGAAATTTCTGGACTCAACAGTCAACGGGTATAAGTAACAACCTTTAAAATATAAGGGGCCGCCACAATAGATCAACGATTGGTTGAAGCGGCACAGATTGGCCCAACACACAACAATAATAATAAAAAATAATAAAACAATGATGATGATCAGTTGGTGATAAAACCAACTAAAACCTTATAATTGTGTTCTAATAATGTGTGATTATGAAATAATGCAATTGTAGAGTTTTTACTGCCAAACAGATTTTTCTAAACTATTTCCTCTTAAGGGCTTTGATATATTGAGAATATATTTACAATACCGATAGATAGGTCTAGTAACTGCTTTAGTAATTAGTTAATGGGGAAATGGGAATACACAAAAGTTATCAGTCAATGTCACTGGAGTCCTTTTCTGCTTATCATGATTACAAATTGGTTTTTGTCACACTAACTAACTTTATATTGACTAACAATACAATCTTGATATAAGTACAATCATTTGAAGACAGAAAGGGAGAATAGTAGCTTATGATTAGGCCAATATTCTATTTCATTAATTTGTTAGTTAAATTAATTATGTCATGTTGCTATTCATAATAACATTAATAACAGTATGTTACCTATGTGACATGTCATGCTTTGACATTTAGGTGAAGGTAGATAGAAAAAAAGCTCTAGTTCTATAAATACTAGGAAAACATGACTTTCAGTTAAAATACAGCA
This sequence comes from Thaumatotibia leucotreta, assembly GCA_025490895.1. Lineage (NCBI taxonomy): Eukaryota > Metazoa > Arthropoda > Insecta > Lepidoptera > Tortricidae > Thaumatotibia > Thaumatotibia leucotreta. Next base: position 61,365 of record JALPQI010004057.1, on the reverse strand, counting down.
ACACTAAATTAATCTTTCACTATTTTTATATGAACTTGGATTTTAATCAAAACATTATGGTGGTGTCTAATATTATGTTTTTATACTATAATTTGCTTTGTAGCATTAACAGGTCAAATAATTGAAAAATTTACAAAAATAATGCTATTAAATTAATTTTTTTTTATATAACAAGTAAAAATGTGGGAGGTTTTTACTAAAACACTCTATAGTTATAATTATAAAAGCATAAGGTAGTAAACTACCATAAATATTATATTTTTATATATTTGATGTGACTTCTACAAACTTTTTAAATAAAACAAACTATGTAGCCCATGCTTAATTTCAGTATTAAAAGCGAATATGTCCGAACAAAAACAAATTTCAACTCTATTCCCATACCTTAAAGAATATTCAGCAATATAGGTACTCAGTTGACATTGGCATAAAGGTTAGTGAAGCCATACAGTGAATCAGGACACCTGCTTATCTCATGTAAATATATGTGTAACATATCTGATAACGTTAAACAAGGTATTCTAAGGTTAATGAAGTCTTATCAGCCTTATCATTCGTCTAACTACGGGAATAGAATCAAATATATTTAAAAATGCAATGTGAAATGAATTATTCAAGATGATTAAGTTGATTATTTTCAGTTCAATCAAAAATTGTCTCTCAAATTACCGATGCCAGCCAAAATTTTTGGGAGTGTCAATCTTGACGATCGTCTGATTGGAATTAATGGATCAAAACATGTCAGTCAATTTTCGAGTAAAATTTTACGCGTGAACCATTTTACTATATATTTTAATATACAAATTCAAATTCAAATTCAAAATGTTTATTTGTAAGAATACAGTAGGTACAGTTGGTCTTAGAATATAAAAATGATCATTGTATTCAGCATGCAAGCATGCATACAAATATAAATATAAAATAATCTAAATGATATATGTACAGTACTTAAATTAGAAGTCAGAATTATTATACAAATGTCAATATTAATGTCAATATAAATTAGTACAATGGCATCGGACCTTTATAATCTAAATACTCTTTGACACTATAAAAACATTTATCCAGTAACCATTTTGTTAACCTTCGTTTGAAAATTTTCCCCGGCAATATTTGAAATTCATTCGGCAAATTATTAAATATTGTTATACACATATTAAATACATTTCTTTTGTAAATATCTTTGTACACGCGAGGTTTGTGTAGAAGATTCACTTTATGTGTTCTTGCCTGTCTCTGCCAGACGTCACTTTGCTTAGGAAAGTATTCCGGGTGAGACTTGACAAAAACACATACTTCCCTAATGTACAAACATGGCAATGGCAGGACATTAAGTTTTCTAAATAAGGGCAGACAGGTGTCATCCGCTCCAGCATTACAAACTGCTCTTATACATAACTTTTGCACTTTAAAAACAATGTCAACATTAACAGAGTTGCCCCACAGAATTAAGCCATAAGATAGGACTGACGACACATAGCCATGGTAGGCTGTTAACGCAGCGTCCTTGGAAACATTTAATCGAAGTCTTTTTAATGCAAATACAAAACGATTTAATTTATGAGAAATCTGTTCAATTTGGTCTTTCCAATTAAGATTTTGGTCAATCATGATTCCAAGAAATTTAATTGAATTTGTTTCGTCTACTACCTTATTTTCATAATTAATTCTGATTGGCATTGGATTTGAATTATATGATTGAAATTGTGTAAACTTAGTTTTAGATAAATTAGTATGTAAATTATTAATTTTCATCCATTCTATAATGTCAGTCAATCCTTGGTTACCACCACGTGTCTCCATCTCCACCACGAGTCTTCGTCGTTCTTAATTCTAAATAATCATCAAATTAAACATTTTTAAGAAACCAACTTGAGAACCTCCTTTTTTGTCCTAATACTTTTGTGAGATATAAGAAGTGTAAATATACCTAATTAAATTGTTAAATTCACGAGTGGCGTGAACGCTGGCTCAGTGCTTGATAATGGAGACCCGAAAAGGTGCGTTCAAACTAAAAGAGCATTCGCTGTTCTAACCTCCCACTCTACGAAATTCGATCGGTACACAAAACATGATTGGTTTGGTTGATTTCGTAGAACGGGCGCTAGAACAGCGAATGCTCTATTGGTTTAAACGCACCTAAACATTTCGCGCGTAGTGACTAAATACACGTGAGTTTAACGTTTACTTATATTTATAACACATGTCCTTATAAAATTTAATTATTTACTGTTAACTGGAGTACTTCTAGTTTCCTAGTAAATCGGCTATGACAGACAGATATGATATATGATGAATTCCGTTTTTGCCGTTTTACGGAAGCTTACAAATTGTTGCTATAAGTGCCCTGCCATACAAAGCTGATCTTCGCCAACATAGTTGTCTCTGATTTGTCACAGACGATAAATCGAGGGCAACCATGTATGCACGCGTCACGCGATATAAGTAGGTACTTGTACTACTTGCAGTAGGAATGCTGATCACATTTGTGTCACTTAAATTTCCATTCTTGCTCGACCTAGTTGGCCATCTTCGCTCGATATCGGAACTAGACGGAGCAATTTTAAGGTCAAAAGTACAGTAAAGGTAGAAGTTTATGGGTGGATCAAGTAACTAAATGCAACTAATTGCAATTTCTCTTATTTCTAAGAACTTAAGCCTAGAACATTGTTCGGTTTATCAAAAGCACTAGTAGGTAAGGTAGGATCTTTTTTACAAAACCTATTAGATTAAAAAAATTTCAATTGGTTGCATACCTCACAACCGATTGAAATTCTCTCTCATACCTCACAGTTGCATATGACTCGCATGACCAAATCTAGTTTGAAAAAATTATCTAGCACTAGCTCACTACTAACATGATTTAACCCACCATAGCAAAAGGCGCGGCCAGTGTCAGAAAAAAAACAAAGTTTTGTAAATTGTTATGCTATTAACTAAATACATGCATGCATCTAAGGGTAGTAGGTACGTAGTATATTATGAGTATTATGACTATGACATTATTGACTCTGATAACTGCAGGCCTAGCCAACATGCGATTCTGCAATCGCAAACGATAAGCGATAAATGTATGAGAGTAACCATTGCCGTACATTATTACGGTCACGTGACTTATCGCTTATCTTATACTATGCGATAATAAGAAATGAATGATCGATAATGAATAAGGGGGTTCGATATTAACGCTCTAAATATAGTAATTGTAAGAAGTATACCTACACCGTATATTTAGCTACATTATAATAGTCATAATATTTGATAGTCCCCAATCTCCTAGCCTATTAAATAAATTACTCTACCGACCGCAGGAAATTGCTAACTTGTTGGATAATGACTGGCAACACTGAAAATAAAATACTGCTTGTAAATAATAGCGAAACTATGCTTATAATATAATATACCTTTTGACCGATATTTTTCGTACTCAAAAAGGTCAAGCTCATGTAAGTCAATGTAAAACAAGATGAATTATTAAAGTAAAAATTTCAGTAACCTTTTTTTGTTATTAAGGTCAAGCGTATGCGGTGTTTTTTTTTTTAGTTTTGTCGCATAGACCTAGAATTCATAGGGATGATGGCTGTAGCTAAAACTCAGCTAATACATTTGTCACCACCCCAAACTCTTCGCGTGATTGTCCTAATAGTCGCTTAAGGGATTGAAGTGTCATTAACCATTTATTTATCGAAGATTGATGACGGGCAGCAGCGACATCATAGTGGACACACTACTGCGATCGCCACGTTAAAGGCATTAGCCTCCTAATGCGTCTATACGCATAGTTAATAGGAGAGGCCTACGTCCAGCAGTGGACTAATATAGGCTGATGATGTGACATTACTCTTTACAAACCAATCTAACGATAATATTAATGTTTTCTTGGCTTCAATAATAAACTCAGAAATAACTATACAACCTGATTTAAAAAAATATTCTACCTATACTTAAATAATAAAAAAAATATTTCAACTTACCATATTTGCATTATTTTCTATAAAAAAATCCACCGGACTCGTATTCATTGACTTTTAACGTTTTAACGTTTCTATGACACGGTTCTATAGTTGGTCAAGATTTTTTGTAGATTATAATAAATTCGTAATCTATTTATGAGTAGATTATTTTAATGCATATTTTACTTGACTGTACATCATTTATTTGCTACACACACCGGTTAAATCACTCAGTGACAGTACTAACGGAAGCACGTGGTGTGCGCATTGATTATGCGTCACAGATGACCAGTAATCAGATGCTTCACAACCGGTAGCCGTACAGTCACGTCTAATAATATGTATACATTTTGGAACGTATGTCAAAGGTATAAGGATCAAAATCGTATACATATTATTTTGCCTACTGTTTTTAAGATTCTGTGATATGGTCTAACTCTCAGTTAAGAGATTGCTCTTTACCGCCTATGTTTCCATTGTGAAATAAACTCGAAACGTATTTGATCTCAGTACACACCGTTTATGAACACAAAATTCTACAATTCTGCACTTTACTGCATTGTAATAAAGGGGGAAAAGTATACATATATATGACGACGACCCTAATTATTCCAGCTGGTTAATTATTCACGATGAATCACGGGTTTACAAAAGATTGCGATGAGTAATTTTTGCTTATGATTCCGTTTTCAGGCAATTTGGTTGAATAAGTGGCGTTTAAATCGTAGCCATTGTTCTGAATTATGATAATTTAAGTGTTGTTGACCTCTTTAGCCCTTTATTTGTGTCAGACTCCGTAGCCTAGTTGGTAGTGACCCTACCTACGAAGCTGGAGGTTCCGGGTTCGAATCCCGGCGAGGGCATTATTTGTGTATTTATTTATCACAAATATTTGTTCCTTGGTCATGGCTGTCTATGTATTTAAGTATCTATATGTATCTATCTATTATATATATCGTCGCCTTGCCGTGGAACTAGGTTGATTTGTGTAAAATGTCTCAATATATTTATTTTATTTATTTATTTGCCTCAGTAGCTTAAGGCCAAGCCACTCAGGATGCGTGTGCGTGACGTGCGCGTGTGCAGGGCGTGCGTGTTGTAGCGTATGTAAATGTCATATTAGATGGCACACCGATGTCATATTAGATGGCATATCTCACTACTACCTCGATTTCCACAAACTATTTTTCTTAGAAGTACTTATTTTTCATCACACTTGCCATTGCTTACATGCATAGCGGGAGTAATAGAAAAGTGAAATTCCCTGGGAGAAATGTTAGTATAGTACGTCATTTATTAAAATTTTGTCTTAATTTTTTTTTGGTGGCAAGTGTGATGAAAAACGTAGCATCACGGTCGGTAAGCGGAATACTAACTTAAGTCATTAAAAGCCATCCACCTACGGCGTCGGGCCTCTAACACTCGTTAGTGATTCCGTACTTACCTCCCTTGATGCACAATGTACTATTATTATAGGTATCAATAAAGAGTAAGCCACATTACTTTGAGACGATTTGGGTTAGGTGGCGATTATTATATGTAACTGATAGATAGATAGATAAAAACTTTATTCAAACCACAACACTTACATTCGCAGTGATACAAACACAAAAAAATAAAACAAAAACTAAACAAAATAAATACATAACATTGAAAGTTATGAATTAAGTTAACCTATTGTTTATTTGCGCAAGAGTCATGTGTCGTGGTATAGAATTGGCGCTGACTCAGCATACGTGCTGTAGACTCGAGAGTCCACAGCGCTGATCTTCCGTCAGAATCAGAACCACTAAATCTACACTTAGCAGACTGATGTTATGGCCTATACGTCGCAGAAAATTCAGGCTTCTAGCTCTAACGCCGCGGCCACGACATTGGTCTAAGGCGACCGGCTTAGCGGAATACCATACGTGCTCCCTCTCGTACCCATATCGGCATCCCGCTCCAACTCATGGATTCGCTCGCCGCTGGTCGCCTTAGACCAATGTCGTGGTCGGGGCATAACGCCGCGGCCACGACATTGGTCTAAGGCGATCGGCTTAGAAGAAAACCATACGTGCGAGATGTTCCCATATTGGCATCCCTCCCCAACTCATGGATTCGCTCGCCGCTGGTCGCCTTAGACCAATGTCGTGGCCGGGCCTTAACTGTCGCGAAGTTAAAGGTTGAAAATAGGCTGAATGGCTTTGAGAAAAAGATGGATATCTGTGCCTTTGTTTAGCTCGACTTGGCTCACGTTGTCACCACGCGGCCATTTTTAATACGAAGTATGGAGGAATAGGTGGACATTATTCGAAAAAGTACTGGTCACTTTTGGATGAACGCAGGACCGGGACCAGTGGCGTACAGGAAGGCCTATGCTCAAGCAGTGGGCTATAAACTACTGAAAATCACAATGATGATGTTGATTTCGAATTCTACATTTTTCTCCATGTGTTTAAATGACATTTCTCAGAGCTAAAGAGAATATGGACTGTCGAGATTCGAACACGATATCTCTGCGATTTCATTACCGCTAAAAGTAAGAGCGGAATAAAGCTAGAAATTCAATTTTGCTGTTCGCTGTTTCGTATTACAGCCGGTTTCGTTTTTCTATGGCACTTAACGTTCGATTTCTGAGAATTCCTTAGAAATTGCTCTTTTCATTTGCGTATGTTTTCTGTCGATTTGTACTAAAAGCACAGAAACACGACCTTTCGATACTTGGAGGTGCTATTTTTTATCTGACCCAAGAAGAAGTGACCGGTTCCCTATTAGTCGGGGAGCTACACTTTAACTTGTTCGAGAAAATTACATTAAATCCTACAGTATATTTATTTCAGGAAAATGATAAAACATCGTTTTGTGAATATATGAATCTAATTATCCCTGATAAATGTGTGGAGGTTTTTTCATAAAATCAATATTAAGATTTACTTGTTTGATGAAAAGAAACAATAAATCCTACAGTAGGGATTTATTATCCGAGGGGCCTAACTGAATATTTAAGACAATATTTTAAAAAGTCACCACTGAATAATCGTAGATATAGTCAGAAAAAAAAAATATTTTTAAAATTCATAACAATCAAACAGAAATTAAACAAATGGTGATTTTTACTATAATAACCCGACAATTATTATACTCATCCAAAGAAAAAATTACGTCAGTGACTCAATGCTAACTATTTTTTTTTTACAGTTTTAACTGATTTACGTGCAAGCGCATTAATTCTACATTTTATTTTTTTAATGTACCTCTTGTCAATAATTAGTTGTGGCACAATACCAAAAAAATCCCCTATGTATACTGTAAGCATTTCCTACGATTTTCGAAATGGTTATTGTTAAAATAAATCGGAGTTAAAATTAAGGTATAGTTTTTTTTGTATAAGCTTTACGAAAAAACTGGGGATTTTTTTTTCCTTAATTTTAAATCATCTGAAACAATAGAATGAATGCATAATCTCGAGGGTAGAAATTATTGAACGTGCTGTTCCAATGTTCCAATGTTTAATTATATTTATCCATATTTACATTCCCTAAATTGAGTATTTAAAAAGTTCAGATACAAAATTTCGCATTTATAGAGTTATAACATTAGCTGGGATGTTGGTATTTTAAAAGTACTCTTCGCATAATCCTACGTGAATAAACTAAAAACTTTCTTAAAATACTGATACTTAAAACATTCTTCATATAGCATCAGCGTACAAAATTGATGGCCAATAATAGGCACCGTCTTAAGTGGCCAATTATAAGCAATTTATTTGATGTATAGAATTTTCAATAGTTTCTTATTTTAACTGCGAGTACCTACCTAAATTACCCTACTTCTCTCGCTAACTAAAGGTCGAATCGCACAAAGGTGTGTTCGTGATACCTATATCTGAACGCGACTGTACCTATTATTAATGTGATCCTGACTGCACAGTCAAGCTCCTTATCTCTTGTAGTTACCTAATTGAAAACTTTATTTTGATTCAATGAATCAATTATACTAAGGTCAATGCGGGTAAGACCGTCTATCAGGAAAGTCCGTCTATGAACTGATTTCCAAATTTTCCACCCCTAACTCAACAGTATAAGACTCATATCACGGACTTTCCGTCAAAATAAAATATGCCGGAATTACCCACACTGACTTTAATACTTAGATTAGAATTATACTAATAATTTAGAAGAATCTTCAAGAAAAGAGCGTATTCCCATCTTAAAGGTCGGCAACGCACTTGTAATACCACGGGTGTTGCGGGTGTCCATGGGCGACGGTGATCGTTTACCATCAGGCAATACGTCTACTCGTTTGCCTCCTATTCCATAAAAAAAAATATCCATTCGTCTTCGTTAAATCTTCATCTAAAGTCTTTTGATATGTTTTTGCGTATCTCAAATGCAATTACCTGCTCAATTATATTACAGACAAAGATACGTGACATCTGAGATCTGACAAAGATCTGATTCGTGGAAGGACCAAAAGCTCAGGCAAAAGCTAAAACAGGCTCTAAATCTAGCTATGTCGTTTTCCTGTTTATCTGATATTGTTATGCTAATTCTACCCATTCATCTTTCCACATGATGTAACGGTTCTGTACAACTCCACCTTAAGTGAGCCTATTCTGACAAAAAAATATATTTTTGATCTGTGATTCAAGGCACAAACTCGACATGAGTGACATGACTCTCTCGACATAGTATAAAATAAAGTCACCTTTTCTGTCCCTATGTCCCTTTGTAGGTACGCTTAAATCTTTAAAACTACGCAACGGATTTTGATGAGATTTCTTTTAATAGGTAGAGTAATTCAAGAGGAAGGTTTTTATGTAGGTATAGTACCAGTGCGAAGCCGGGGCGGGTCGCTAGTATTGATATAAATAAATATCATGGGACAATTATTCATAAATCGACCTAGTCTCACGGCAAGCCCGATTAAAGCTTGTGTTGTGGGTACTAAATGATGATATAAATAGCTACTTAAGGCTAAACCACTCCCGATGTGTGTGCAACACGTGTTCGTGCGTGGCTTGCGCGGTGTAGCGTCGTAATTGCGTGGCGTGCGATCGGTGTGCTATCTAATATGACATTTCCTACACAATAACGCGCCCGCCACGCACACGCAGATGGTGTGGCTCGGCCTTATGCGATCGCCAGGATTCGTACCCGGATTCTCCAGCTTTGTAGGCAGGCTCACTACTAACTACACTACGGAGTCTTACGACAGTGACGACTGACAATCATTGACATTGGGTTGATTTGTTGCACTTTATGGCGACATTAGCCGTGTGGTAACGGCAGTAAGAATGCATTTGTCACCACCCCAACTCTTCTCGCGGGTGTCGTAAGAGCTGACTAAGGGATTGAAGTGTCATTGACCATTCTTGATAAAACATTGATGATGGGCGGCAGCGTCATCATAGTGGACACTGCGATCGCCAATCCGTTTGCCTAGCGTGCGATTATGGCCATTTAATGCGTCAATACGCATAGTTTGGCGGCATTAATCATTTTGTCAAATCTATGTTTACAAATCCGAATAGGTCTTCTGCCGGGCTCATATCAGATTAGGGAGTTCCTTCGCAGATTCACGGCTTTTTACGTATAATGGGAGGTAAACGTCGGCCCTACCGCGAACTTCGAAATCCGTAAATTTCGAGGATTTGTCTCTCTCGCTCTAATGACGCCTTCGTTGGAGTGACGGAGAAAAATCCTCGAAATTTACGAATTTCTATTTTCGCGGTAGTACGCCTGGCTTTTTCTGGCAGCGCTCAAGGCTCGCGCGGGTTGTCATTGACGCGGCCATTTTACCCAAAATTGTAAGCTTTTTATTAGACTTTTTCCAGAAATATTTCTTTCTGTTGATATATCTCGGCTCGGTTCTATAAAGGCATAAGGTCGAATTTAGCAATTCCTCTAACTAGTAAGCGTAACTTTATGTTTTTGACACAAGGTTTAATTTAGATACATCGCATACTCACAGAAACGACCTATAACATTAATAATTATTTAAAATGGGTAATGCTCTACACAAGGTTTCTTTCGAATGCTACTTTCGATCTTGTGTTCTCGATTCTCGAGTTTTTTTACATTAAGATACAAGTGCTAAAAATATGGAGTTAAAAACGAGTGGTGATAAATTAAAACACGAAGGGAGAAGGGAGTTATGATAGTGACTTATGATAGTGATATATATTATAAGATAGAAAGTTATATATATTATAAGAGTGCCGAATTTCCTTTTCGCACGTGTAGGTATCGTACGATGTTTTTCAGTACAGGTAGCCCTCCGAAGTTTTCACCTGACAAGAAATGAACCACTTCACGCACGATACCTACTGAAAAATATGGTCGAATTTTGAAGATTTTTTTGTCATTGATATTCTTTATCACTCTACAATAAACGTCATGTCATGTCATGAACTCTAATAGATCTTCCATGCAACCGCCTACTATCTCATCTCTGTGTTTCCCAATGTTTCTCTAAATATCACGACCTATATATAGCCCGACCTATCGGCTTCGTAAAGGCTTGTCTCAGGTAAAAGGTTAAATATATTTGAACACGCCCCCGTTTGGTCGGTTTTGTACTTTATCAATTTTATCATTATACCTAACCCGCAGTAAGAACGAGAGCTTAAAGAAATTAGACGTGGACGTTACAAATAAGTCTTAAAAAAATATAATTGGTGTCCCATTGCTGGGCAAAGGCCACTCTTTCGCCAATCGGCGCTATTGAATGCTAGATCTCTCCACTTTGCTATCGCTATGCCGTACCGCCATCTTCTTTTTGAAAAGAATAGTAAAAAAAATAATTAGTCCGTTGGTAATATTTGTTATAAGTCATTGGCTTCTTGATTTTCGGAAAAGTATTCTAAGGGCCTTATCACACTTGCGATTTACAAGCGATTTGAAAGCGACGCATCGGTTACGGGCACGCGACAAAAACGCCGCGCGTACGCTTCGCTTTCAAATCGCTTGTAAATCGCAAGTGTGATAAGGCCTAAAATACGCCCAACATTTTATGTGCAACTAAAGATTTCTTCAGAAATATTTTAAAAAAACCTGATTGTATATTTAGTTCGCATGATTTGATTTTGGTTAACGTTAGATTACAGTTATGGTGTTTTTTCGACGTGTGTTCTGAACGATAACTTGTTTATTCTAAAGTAATGTCTCAGGATGCAATTCTGGACGATTTTAAGTTTCGGTTTTTAAAAATTTTACGAATAATGCAGATAAAAACGTTAGAATTTCCTAAGCGACACATTCAAAGCATATGGTTATATCTGATAAATATTCCTTAAACCAATAGGTACTTTGTTCTAAGATTTTATACATAAACTAACATTGTTGGTCGACAATCCAATAGCAGCTAAGTTTAGGTACGTACTACTCAAATGAGGATGATATCACCATTCGGTTACGCTTACAAGTTTTAATAGCCTATAGTAACCGACAAAATTTATCGCACTATGTATACAGCATATTTTTACAAGAATTTAATCACATTAAGTCCGCCCTGTAGATAACATGCATTGTACACATTAACAAACATTTGATTCGTTATTTTAGTTATAGAGAAATAAATAACATTTTTAGGCCTGGGTAGCCCTGTGTGTATGTTGGACCGTTTTACATATAAATAAATTTTAAAAATATATGTACATTTTAGCTGTTGTCCGCGACTTTGCACACACACTGGCTAATTTCGCGATAAAATCTACTGTCTTTTCTCGGATGTCAAATTATCTCCACACAGATTTTCTACAGAATCAGTCCGGCGGGTTTGGCGTGAAGATGTAACAGACTCATTAAGTAACAAATACCTACTTGAAATAAAGCTCTTATCTCAGTTCCGATTCGGCACAGACATACGACGTTGCTAAGAATAGCAACTATAAAGTTTTGGTTGTCAACCAACGATATTATATGAAATATGAGTTGGTATTTTCAAAACTCATTGACAAATTGTCCATATCGTATTGTTACGCAATTTTTGGTGTCGGACATTTAATTTTACTTGGTAACTTGGATAGGGTTGTCACATTTGATGCACGGCTCTGAAGTTGTGATTTATGCTGCCCGTTTTAGTTGTTTGTCTGTGCTAAGTGCTGTAAGGAATTGGTAGAAACGCTCTTTTATTGTTCTCTGTAACACTATTTAGATTTATTATTTAATTGACAGTCCCAATACAGCTTAGTGTTCAACACCAAATTGCTGGACATAGGTCTCTCCTGTTACCTACACGGTAAAACCACAGATGTCATATATACCATAGATCAAGCAAACGTATCTACTTAGCTTGTCAAATGAACTCAGTGAAATCCACTGAGTTGTCCGTCTTTAATCGCAGCTTGCAGCTTTCGGGCGTCAAATTTTGTAAGTTGAAGTGAACAAAAACATTAATAATGCCTCCTTAAGTAATATTAATTGCAACAACACAAAAAAATATGCATACTCAAGGGCCTGACACATATTTAAAATCATAGGCAAGTAACAACTTCAGTACAAAATGAATGAACTTGTTTCTTCTATCCAAATCTAATTCTGTGGGTAAAACACCCATATAATGATTTCAACAAGGTTTACCAGGTTTTATTTTCTCACAACACGAGATAGTTGTCAAAATGTAGGTTACTTACTTCGCATAATATTATGTTAGATTGTGATATTTGTGTTGGTCCAGTAAACTTTTACTAGGTTATTGGCTGTTTAGAAAATATTAAAGTAGTAAAAATCATGTATATTGTTTATAGTAAATTGCGGTAGCAGAGTTGTTTTTTTTCGTAGATCATTTTCTGTAACGAATTTTAGAATGTTTTAGATGGTAAATGGTAATGATTTATGTTTTTGGATTGCTAGTATTTTATGCAGTATATTAGACACTAGATAATTATTCACACACATAGTCATGCCTCAAGCTTGTTTCACATTACTTATACACGACCGCTGTTAAGTATGAAATCTTCATCTAACGAGGTAGTAATTAAAAGACGTAATCTCTCAATTACATCCATCTCCATTGTTGCAGTGTGTGTTACTTTAGATAAGCTATAATTCGACTATAGACTGTCTGACAGCGGCGCTTCAAACGTCTAAAGGTGCATTCAGACCAAACGAGCATTCGCTATTCTATCCCCCACTCTACGAAATCAACGAATCACGTTTTGCATAACGATCGAATTTCGTAGAGTAGAGGGTTAGAATAGCGAATGCTCGTTTAGTCTGAATGCAGCTTTAGGCCACGCGCATACGATTGCATTTGGCACACCGAATGCGTATGCATCACGTGCACCTGTGCGTGGCGTGCGTTTTGTAGCGTATGAAATGTCATAGTGTATAGCACACTGTTTGGTGGTTACGCACACGTGCACGCCACGCAAGCGGTGTGCCATCTAATATGATATTTACATACGCTACAACACGCACGCCACGCACACGCTATCGGTGTGGCTTGGCCTGTACAATGCCAGCAGGCTTAGCACATGATTGGTGCGACAGTATGTCGCCGCGAGATAGATCTCCCGTCCTTCACTAGCTATATTAACAAAAGAGGGACGGATAGACAGTATCTCGCGGCGAGATACTGTCGCGCCAATCATGTGCCAAGCATACAGGGCATGGCCTAGGCGTTAACCCTAATAGGAGTTCGCCATATACATAATTTAACCACATTTTCTCTTGTTGCAGGATATGTATTCGTAACGTGAGATAGCTGTGATAGTAGCGGTCTAACTGTGGAATGATTCCGGAGTACCGGCGGCGTGGTTTTAATGTAAGTATTTTAACTATATGAATAACACAATGACAACTAATGACATCTAATATTTGTAATTTATATGAATAACTTTGAAGGCCGCGCGTTATCAGAATAGTTGGGAATCAACTGTAAAATTGACAGCCCATGCAACGTTTGGACAAGGGTGGATCAATTTTTTTCATTTTCGGTGTATTCATAAAATAATCTTATTAGTAGGTACGGATGGTGCCTTGTTTGCGCGCTAGTGCGAGAAGTGGCTCATTTTGCGTCAGGTCCAAGACTTTGGAGGGCTATCTGTACTAAAAAACGTCGTACGAAACACGTGTAAAAAGGAAGTTCGTAACTCGTGTCGATTTCGTGTCGTGTCGAAAACATCGCCACTCGTTTCGAATTTCATGTTTTTCACACTTGTGTCGAGGACTTGAAGCGGATAGATTGGAGCGGACATGGTACTATTATGGATCGATACTTCGTATGTAGAGACAAAAAATATGATCATTTACCAAAGATCGGCTCTATTTATAAGAATTTTTTTAAAGAAAGTTCAGATGAGCATGAACATTTTCTCTTTTAGTTTTATGCATATACAAAATAAGACTGTTTCTTATAACTTTGAGACTCTCGGGGCAGTCCTAAGAAGGGTCGATCTCACTTCCCACTAGAGTATCGGTATTATTATCCCTAAACACCTGCCAATAACCTAAAAAACATGACGTACCTATTAAAAGGGATCTTATCACTATCAGCACTTATTTCATTTAGATAACGTTACTATGCCATGATTTCACTAACAATGGAAGTAAATTAGACTTTTCCTTGAGTTCATAGTTTCCTTTCAAATGAAATGGTTTAAAATAGGACCAGTTATCGTTTAATGAATTTGCTATAATGAACATCATTTTTTAAGTTATAGGATTACAGTTGTCTTTATATTATCCCTGCAATTGTTTGGTTTATAGTAAAATAATCGTTTTTTCAAGCCAGGCAATTTAATGTGTATTTCAACGCTAAGTTAAAGATGGCTCACATATATTAATTATATTATATAACAATCGCGTTTCATAACAGAAAGTAGATCGGTTCTCGACGCTCATGACTTTGACATTGATACCGAAAATACACAGATCTGTCACTCACTGGCCTCATTGCGTGTGATGTGTGGTGACGTTCAGAAATATCGTATCAGAAATAATGTATGACGTAGTGTGGAAGAGCTTCACAAACTTTCATCTGTCCTCAATACTTATGTGAGTACTGGGCCAGCGTTGGTGCCACGCAAAATAGTCAAGTTTGATGTCGAGTTGCGGAACAATCGCCAGAATACAACAACAATATTACTTTTGTGATAACATCCATCATCATCCTCAACCATAATGTTATAGTTCGTGAAATATAAATTGGTAACTTTCTACCTACATTATAGTAAAAATAAACATTCAATTTATATTTCTCGAACTATACACTGTTTCTATGGGACCACGTTAAAAAGATAATAGTTATTTGTTATACAAGGGTGCAAAGTTGTATTTTACCCGCGAGTATGAAATTGAAACATGAGCAAGCGAAAGGATTCTATAGTTGAATCCTGAGCGCAGAGAGTGTTTTAACATACGAGAAGTAAAATACATTTGCACCCGTGTGTAACACAAAACTTTTCCCCTCACTATAGCGAGGAAACTCAAAAAAGGTAATTATTTGTTCACATTACAATCATCATCGGGTTAGTGATAATAATTTTCCAAATGCATCATGTATTTAATGCAAGATTTTGTCGCAGTAAACTTAGCACGAAAAAGTAAACACAGCACGATTTTAACACATTCCTGTAGTTGCACACCAACGCCAATGCATTATTATATCATTCTCATTCATTATTTTTACAAAATTATAACAGAACACCCTGAAAGTTGTTTAGTTTACTATTTTTATGCGTGTTCGAGTCGGTAAATAAAGATTATAACCTATAATATTCTTTGATAATGTTGACGTTGACATTTTCTGCGTTTTGTGATTGCATCTAGTCATCTTATCATCATTCACTAAAACAATTGTTACTTATGGAATTTTAGGATTTATATGTTAAAATCATCATATTATACCTATAAAGGTTTGTATTTTACACTAAATTCTCAAAGAAATTATTTAATTATCATTAATATGGAACAATTTCCATAAGCATTTTACGTTTTGTTATTCCAAAACCAAGGTCATTACTTTGCCACACAAGTGAATAATATGCGTTTTTACACGTTCGTATTAAAGGATAAACGAGCACTTTACGAGCTAGTGAGGGGAAAAAAAATAAAAAAATAATTCCACCCCTTATGGTGTCTATGTTATATTTTGGTTGAGGAAATGTCCATGTTTTCTAATGTACAACCCATTGAATCTAATTTACAGTAAAATATAAAGATACGTAATCAAAAATAGTGACGAATATCTCTAGTAACGAGATTTCATAACGCTCGATAGAAAATCGTATCAAAATTTTTGGCTCCACAAAAAGTCCACAAACTTCGCCGTTTTTTCGAATTCTCCAGCTGCCATCAGGCCTTTTGCCTAAAGGTGCATTCAGACTAATCAAGCATTCGCTATTCTATCTAACCCCTTATTTTACGAAATTCGATCGTTACACAAAACGTGATTCGTTGATTTCGTAGAGTGGGGGATAGAATAGCGAATGCTCGTTAGGTCTGAATGCACCTTAATAGCGATAACAGTGCTAAATGTAGATAGACACAAATGAGGAAGATGCTTTCTATGTAGCAGCTAAATATAAATACATCTGTGTAATATTATGCAGCAATATTATTCGCCACAAGTGTTACAACGGCTTATAAATAAATCCCAACCTACCCGCACTCTAACCGAATGTACGCCTTATTTCCAAATTCATAAGGTATATTAATAGTCAGTGTTAGTACAAATGCCATCACGTGTAGTTCACTGTTCATGGCCCTTATTTCTAAGGTCATAAAGTGCAATAATGGTCAGTTGTTTTAGTAGTCGGGAACAACTGTCGCCCAACGTGCGTTGACTACTAATTGACTTAGCTCACGATTTGTGAGCTGTCGTCGGATACAATGGAGCGGACATGGTGCTAAGAAATATGTCAACACGCTTTTAATAGAAGATACTACTCTTAAAATACTTGTAAGCGACAAAACATGCTCTGAGAAAATTCTGCCCTTTTATTTATGACATGATACTCATTTAAAAATATGTTGCGTAAGCATTTGTTCGAAAATATTCGCGACTGTTGTGTCTTGTCTCGCACTAGGTACAGATATATATGTATATGTCATATATTATAGTATGTATTTAAATTTTGTATTTGTGTAAGTACGAGTATTGTATTTATATAAAATAATAATTGACTTGATTAAAGAATCAATATCACAAAAGTTTCAATCCTGCACCAAACCAAAGCTTTCTGTATAGCCCAATGGTTGACTGGTAGAGAATGCCTTAAGGCGTAAAGTTCGCCATTTGTACTTTTTTATATTGTGCAATAAAGTTTAAATAAATAAATGATACCAGACTTTGCTATGCACACATGCCTCGTCAGAGAACATATACCTACCACAATAATCGCCGATTTATCGAAACCCAATGTAACCTTGATGATTTTTGATATATTATCGGCACCGGAGGTTCAACGCCAAAGACCGATATACAGGGTGGAAAGGGACGACGTTCCTTCCCGCTACCGACCGAGTCTACCAACCATTACGATGAACTTTCAGTATGGGACAAACATCGAAATCTTAAAAAAAAAATTAACCCCTCATATAAAGTGAGTAATTAGTTAGAGTTCAATAGTACGTAGGTTGCCCTGAAAGTTTCGGGAATCGGAAAAAATACGCATTTTAATGAAATAAAAGTACTTTTATTGTTTTTCAAAGTATTCTCCTTTGTGTTTAATACACTTTTTCATTCTCTGAAACCAGTTTTTAAAACAGTTATTGAAGTCTGAAGTGGGGGTTGACAAAATGGCCATTTTATAAGCGTCGACTGCTTCTTCCGCGGTCTGAAAACGCTGACCACGCAACCGATTCTTTATTTTCGGGAAAGTAAAAAAATCGTTGGGACTTAGGTCGGGGCTGTACGGAGGATGGTCCAGTAATTCGACGTTTTCGCCCTTCAGATAGTCGTCTGTTTTCTGAGCGGTGTGAGGGCGGGCATTATCATGGTGTAGTATAATACGGCGGTTAAGGTTAGTTTTTCGCAGTTCAGCAAAAACAATCGGTAAACAAACGCCTATATACCAATCGGCATTGACAGTTCTTCGATCTTCAAGAGCGATAGTCGCCACGTGACCCGATTTGGAGACAAACGTGGCTACCATTTTTTTGATCGTGCTGCGAGAACTTTTGTCGGCTTCGGTTCGTCTTCGTAAACCCAAACTCGAGATTGGTTTTTCGATTCAGGCTCATATGCGTAAATCCATGATTCGTCACCTGACACAATACTAAAAACGGCATTTGAGCTTCCTCCATTAAATCTTATTAAAGTTTTGCGGCACCAATTGACACGTACCGTTTTCTGGTCGTCAGATAACAAGTGAGGAATCCACCGGGAAAATAACTTCCGCACGCCCAACTCTTGTTGTAAAATAACTTGTACCTGACTCATTCCAATGCCTAAAGTCTCCTGAATCTCCCGATATGTAACATGCCTATCTTCCTTTATCAGTTGGCGAACAACATCGATGTTTTGATCGGTAACGGCCGTTTTCGGTCGACCCTCACGTACGTCATCCGCAAGAGACACACGGCCACGTTGGAATTCCGAATACCACCTGTATATGGTCGTCTTTGAAGGTGCTTCACTACTAAAAGCAATAGTTAATCGGTCTCCACATTGTTGTTGTGTTAATCCACTTTTAAAGTCATAATAAATCATTGCTCTAAAACTTTCGCGGGACAGCTCCATTTTCACCAGCGACTCAACGACTTTAAAAAACAATTGAAAATCGGACATTGTTTTTTTTTTCTAAGTGGCCAGTGTTTTCGAATAATGAGACTATGCTTGTAAGAAAGAGGTATAACACATGTCAAATATACGTTCCTAAGTATTAAATTCCCGAAATTTTCAGGGCATCCTACGTATGGAAAAGTCAATTTTCCATGTACGCTTTCGATGTTGGTCCCATACTGAAACCTCATCGTAATGGTTGGTAGACTCGGTCGGTAGCGGGAAGGAACGTCGTCCCTTTCCACCCTGTATAAGTCACGGTCCACAGATCAATGTAAACCTGCACGAATAAAGCTCAAATTCAATTTTGATGGTAGGGTCACGTGGTGTCTGAGTGACAGCTTTTGTTTTTGACGGGGCGTCGAAACGGTTAACCCTTAAATTAAAAAAAATCGTGCGTTCTAGCCACATCGTCATTGTGTAGGCAGAAAATTCTGTCTTAACCTCCTGCCGCCCAGACAGTAATATTTGCCAATGAAATTAGGATTGACATTGTAGGAAATAGAGTAAAATTTATTTTGTTTCAGGAGACCTTTTTATAGGTCTCTGGGCGGCTAGAGGTTAAGAAAAAACTAAAAGTAGGTCGAAAAAATGTGCTTTGTGTGAATCATTGGCAATTTAAGGGCTAAAACGAGTGTTCACTGTATTATGTATGTTGTTAATTGGTAGATGAAATATGAATCAATATCGTCGTTAACTGTACTAACGCCTACAAGTATCTTAAACCTGTACATATTCAAATATGTTGCTGTAACTTGTATTAAATCTTATCCGCGAACGTTTTGAAGTTGCGAAATAACCGCTTCAAGTCCTTTTGCAACATGTTTTATGGTGTTTGTTACAACTAACATCCAGCTAGCTTAAGGCTGAACCTAATACAAATAATAAAAAGCTTAAACAGAAATTACGAAATTGACACAAGTAGAATGCCTGCGACCATATATAACATGGGGACGTCTAACGCCAGCTCAAAAATGCCCCAAAAGCAATTGTTCAATTGTGCCAAGATGGGCAGGACGTAGCGCTTTTCTTAACACCGCGCATATTTAGGCGCAACATCTTTGACAAATGTTTAATTTAAAGAATATAGCCAATCAAAACTTTGTTGGACCAATCACAACTATTTTTAAATGGCGGTTTAAGTTTTTATAGGTTGAAATTGACATTCATTACCGTGATGCATTGAAGAGGGGGTGACAGTCGTCAAATAGAATTCAGGACCGTTTTTGAAAGGCAATTTATTCTGGCGTGCGGCTTCCATGTTTTATTTGTTCGTAGTAGAATGCCGATGATGTAAGTCTTAAAAAATGCCAAAGATCCTTTAGCCTGGCATATGCCACGTACGGGTATTTTAACAATTCATGGCAGCGTGGCTCGATACTCGATACGCGCCGTTCCTCGCACTGACAACTGAATATTTTCGTGAAGCGACGCTAGAAATGTTATCTAAATAATACTAAAGGTAGATTTAGACCAAACGAGCGAATGCTCATTATATCCCCCACTCTACGAAATTCGTTCGTTACACAAAACGTAATTCGTCGGAATTCCTTGATTTCGTAGAGTGGGGGATAGAATGAGGATTCGCTCGTTTTGTCTTAATGCACCTTTACGTACAGTATAGACACACCCTGCCTCCCACCTTCGTGCGGTCCCCCGCACAGTTACCCACCCTGGCATAATATCTTATTTTATACGATTTTTCCTACATTTTTTTTTTTTTATACCACGTCGGTGGCAAACAAGCATACGGCCCGCCTGATGGAAAGAAGTCACCGTAGCCTATGGGCGCCTGCAACCTCAGGGTGTCACATGCGCGTTGCCGACCCAATAAAAATAACGTTGGCACAACAAATAAGTGGCTCCACTCCACCTGATCGTAAGTGAAAAGTAGAGCCCAAATCGCGGCGGCAACGAACAGGAGACAATTAGTAACCTGTTAGTTGCCACCGCCTTGCTGGCCCGCTAGATGCTGGTAAATACACCGGCATTTTACATTACAATAAATGTATTATACTTATTACTTTCCTGTATTTACTTTTAGTTTTAACAAATATCGTCTGCTGACTATAAAAACTTTCACTACTCTTAGCAACCTCGTATGGCTCTATTGAGTCAGAACTGAGATACGAGCTTTATTTCGAGTAGGTATTTTGTTAGTCGGCTTTGGTTGTCAACCGACGATGTGGATTCGGGGTAAATTACATTTTTATTGCAATCAAATAACATCATGTAATTGTAAGGGTTAAACACATGTATTTTTTGTCACTACCCGCATTTTGTTTCGGAGAGTTTAGGTCTTCATTCGAGCATGAGCCTGGAGCCCTGTGATAGCTTCTCCATGTGACATGTGCCATTTCTTCCCCAGCACTAAATTGTCAAAACATCCAGGGACTCCCTATATCATATCCAAGGGTTAAAACGTTCATGTAGTTGATGCGTCCAAAGAGTCAGTCAGGGGCAAAATTTTACATACAATTTTAGACCGTATGCTCCAAGCATAAGTAAAAAAGTGTATATATATTTTTGCCCTTGACTGTACTTACATGTCCATTGTCCAAGGGTAAAAACGTGTTGACGCATGTTCAAGGAATCAAAACGTCCAAGTTGGTCAACATATCCAAGTCTCAAAATATCCCAAGTAAGTGGATCCCATATCCAAAATATGGCATAGTGCCATCCATCAATTTAACCTTTAAAATAACTAAACCCTTGATAAAGCTAAACAGGATCCCATGTATGTGGGTTAAGGTACCTACATCCTTTTCAACATCAGTACAATTGAATGACCATTTATGACTCTTATTCCAATACGTATAAAGTCCACAATATGCAAAACTGTATGAACGATTGTGCCATTATCAGTTCCATACATTCCGTGACTAATACCTATGCAGTGACCAACCGGGATTTTGAACTGCCATTCATAATTTTGCCGTATTATGACAAATTATATTTTGAAGGACTTTGCTATAGTTACGTTACCATATTTGCACGGCTTAGTTACGAAAAATGGTTCAAATTCTGCAATTGCTACACTGAACTGTGGAATGAAGTGCGATTGCGAAGCTGCGGTATTTACGGACCGATATAACATTCAAACCTTCAAGATAAGAAGGCACTGGTGACCCCCCTTGTGTCGCTTACCACCAGCAGTGTTATTCACTAAGGAAACCGCCTTGCTGTCAGCGCTGTGTGAGCGCTGCGGCAGCGTCGAGCCTAAAAATGGTATTCACTAATGTACTTTAAACGACACTAGTGCTCGGCGACGAATGCGGCGTGAGCTGGAACTACACTGCGTCGAGAGTTTGACGTTTAATGTACGAACTTCGTATTCTCTAACGAAAAACAGCGACGAACTCGCCCATAACCTCGCTCACAGCCTCGATGCCTAATGTCAAATAAAACAGCTAGGATTTTAGACAAGGCTGTCTCGATGTCGAGCTCGTTGACGAACGCAGAGTCGAATGTGTGAATAAGAGAATAGCATAGCAGGCGATCCGTCTGCTCGTTTGCCTCCTATTACATAAAAAAATGGTGCTCACAAACATCTTACCAGGCTTTTATTGTCGTGGAGTTACAGTGTATGATCAGATATTTTTGCTCACCATGGCCTCTCCGATGCCGACTGTTATCTTGTCCTTATATCTACTTAAAGCAACCGAGTATGAGACCGATTCATAAATTCAAATTTAATTACTAATTACCAACTCCAAGTTCCGTCATTTAACTGGCTGCCGATAAGAATCGTTAGAACGGATTCCGAATTCGAAATCCTAACGTGGAAACTGGAAAGTTCATTTGATAACCTGCCCTGTAGCCGTACCATGAGTTAGAAAGTAAAGGATATACGTTAGGTTTTGCTCGATACGTAATGCTTTCTATCTCGCTCACACTGACATATTAGAGCGAGCGCGATAGCCTGCTTTACGTATCGAGTAAAACCTAATGCTACCGATTCTTGCAAAGTCATGGTACGACTACTGATTAACGGGTTTCGGAGCGTATGCCATCCTGTTAGCTGAAACTTTGGCTGATAGCTGGCCTGCTACCGCGAACTTCGACATTCGAAAATTTCGAGGATTTGTCTCTCACTCCAACGAAGGTGCCATTAGAGGGACAGAGACGAATCCTCGAAATTTGCGGATTTCGAAATTCACGCTAAGCTGAGTTGAAAATGTTCAAGTCGTAGTTATATTTGTTTGGTAAGTTTGCTTTATCTGCTGGTTTAAGGATTGATCAGCCTCCGTAGCCTCGTTGGTATAGTATAGTTACCTATTTCTAAGGATAAACTTTTGAAAATGAGGGTTTTCTCGAAAACGTATGCCACTAGTTGGCGCCACTTAGCCGTAAGGTCCCGCTAAGAAACACAATTATCTAGCCCCAAAGAAAAGCTAACTAGAAGGTATTTTTATTTTTTTATGTAATTTTATTAACTCGTACAAAACATTTAAGCACGAAACGTGAAATATTATTAGACAAGTATCTGGACCTGACGCCTCAGTGGTGCCGCCCTGATAAACGTCATTTCAGAAAACCGTCATTATAGATTAATCCTTTTCCTTATTAATATGAGGTTAAGACTCACCATTTTTTCGATAGTATTAACGTCATACATATAAGGTTCATTTTCTAAACCGTCAAAAGTTCATTCTAAAAAATCGGCTGCCTACGAAGCTGGAGGTTCCGTTCCGGGTTAAAATCCCGGCGAGGGCATTATTTGTGTTGTTTTTCACAAATTGCGGCAAACGAGAAGTTAAGGACATACCCGGATAAAATATTGTAAACGACACGAATCGGCCATGGGGTGTGACAACATTAATAATGCAGAGAATACCGGTCAACAGCCCTGCGAACTAATCGCTCGACTGAAAGTAACACCAGGTGACAACACCTCGCTTAATTAACTCTGACCTGTCGAGGCAATAGGGCGTTGTACGCGCGATTCACGTAAGGATACATTGATCGACTTGTCTAAAGCTATTTTGGGAAGCCTGATTTTAAATTGGATGAGATGAGATGTGGTGTTGGCGAAGAATGGAAAGAGTAAGCTGGACAGAGAAGAGGTCAAACGAGGAGGTGCTAAATATGGTGAAGGAGGGAGAATGATTGGACACTTGTTACGACACGACGAGTATCTAAAGATTATAATAGAAGGAAAAGTTGAGGGAAGGAGACAGAGAGGAAGACCGAGGAGGGCCTATATGGACCAAATAAAAGAAAAGGTGCACGTGGTGTCGTATCAAGCAGTCAAGGAGAAAGCCCAGGAAAGAGAAGCGCGGAAATTGCTCCACCAACAAGAGCCTAGCTCTTAAGTTTATGATGATGACGATGATTTTAAATTGATCCGTTCCAAAAATGATTATTGGGAATGTCACCAGCTTTCCAAGTTGTTTCTAAAATACTAGCCACAAATAACCAAGTCATCATTATCCTTTAATGGGTATTCGCCACATATTTGCCGTCATTTAAAAAGCAAACCCAAAATATTACACTCGTCTGTGCACGCAAGCGGTGTGCCACCTAATATGACTTTTCTTACGCCACAACGCGCCCGCCACGCATTTGGTGTGGATCGGCCTTTAAACAAAACAAATCAATATTTAACATGAGAAATTCTTGTGGATTGGGTCTTTTTTGTGTAACTACGTCCAAATGTCATAATGTCTGGCACTGGCAATATCGCTTAGCAGACGGCAGTTATTTTTAACCCCGCTAATCGTCAACCCTAATGATGTTTACATCGGCTCAACTACAGACGCTTACTAAAGTTTATTCAACTCGCATGCATTTTAAATTAGTTTTGCGACAAACTTACGTGTTATGCATTATGATGACGGTAAAGGTGCATTTAGACCAAACGAGCATTCGCTCATTCTATCCCCACTCTACGAAATCAACGAAATTCGACGAATCACGTTTTGTGTAACGGACGAATTTCGTAGAGTGTGTCTAAATGCACCTTTATACGTTATGATGTTGGCGGTAAAACATTCACTTTCTTATTTTTTAATTTACTTAAAAAGCAGTTTGAATCATTGAAAATTTTGACGCGGTTAAAGACGATTTAAGATGCTTTATGTTGTTATTGGCTTTGTTTACTGTACACTCAGTTTTATAAATTTCTTATTTACTGCTATTGATGCCCCAAATAAATAAAGACTTTTTTTAAACTACAAAGTTTTTTTTTACTTGTAACTTATAGATTTGACAATGATAAAAAAAAGTTTTATCCTACATGTGTCTCTGGAAATATGATACTAAAAAAAATGATAATTAAAATTTAAAGAAACTTAGGTAGGTTTTATATCAATTACATTTCTTTAAAAGCGTCTGTCGCAAATTGAAAATATAACCATATAATTAACCTGCATCCATGTAATGAAATTAACATACAATAATCGAGATAAAACACATTGTAAGCTAAATAATACTTTTTTCGTAATGTTATTGTAACTCTTACGCCCTTTCTTAATTATAGTATCTCTACTCAGTTCACATTATTCAAGGAATTAAATTACTTTCACATGCATGAGAGTTTGCTGTGATGAGATGGTAATCAAAATACTAGTTGACATATTGTTTTAATTTTTACGTTTATTTGATTAAACAGTGTTAGTTACTTTCCTTTAGTTAATTAGATGTATAGTACTCTTTATTGAATGAAGAATTGTAGTTTATTCATTAATTTCTGGAACTAAAAATACCTGGGTTTGTGTGGTTGCGTGTTCGATAAAGAAGAAATTTTCTTTATAATCAGTCAAGTGCAAAAATATATATCAAAAGAATCCTCTTATAAATATGTTACGACGTTCTTGTTAAGGTGCATTCAGACCAAACGAGCATTCGCTATTCTATCCCCCGCTCTACGAAATCAACGAATCACGTTCTGTGTAACGATCACATTTCGTAGAGTAGGGGTTTAGAATACTTAGCGAATGCTCGTTTGGTCTGAATGCACCTTTACAATTACAAGGAATTAAAGTGCACTGGTACATATTTTTGAACACTTGTTGAAGGTGTATATAACCTTACTTTGCGTTTGACTGTATATATATTGTTCTTAAGTATAATTGCATTTGCAATCTTAGAAATGTATCATTTTAATTTATCCGTTTTGTTGTACCAATGATTTGTCCTTTTTGAGAGAAAAATATAGACAAGCCAGGTCCGAAAATACCCGAATAATTCATAGATAAATTCTTAGGGAATTGTAATCAAGGAACCGACAGATTTAATTACGACTAATTAATTACCCAATGGAAAATGACAAATACATTTTTCAACCAGATGTTATATTAATCCATAGGCTTTGTACTAAATTGCTCTGGGAATTCGAATTTGCCGTAATCCCCAATCTGTGGTAGCGATAGATTTTTGCGGTGGCCCTTAAGAGCATACCTAACCTGAGGTTATTTTCAGTTCTATGATTGTATCTGTCGCGGTTGACGAACTAGCATCGCAATATGTGCGATAAGGATGGCAGAGTATTACGTTCTTGGCTGCTAAACCAAAACTAAACCAGTAGTATTTTTTTTTGTAAAATTATCTTAAATTCATATTAGCGTTATTGTTATCATAATAGAGTACCTAATATAAACATGAAATGAAATAGCTGGTGTGACTGGGATTTAATAAAAAATCATTTTAACAAATTGTTATTATGATAAAAAGTATTGAAAATGTTAGAATGTATTCAAAGTCTTTTTTTGGGGAATTTCACATTAGGTTTCATAATATTTTTTGTTTATTTTGATGTCCAGAATGCATAGTTAAAATCTTTCGAAATGCTCGCGAGCACCGTTTATACCTACGCTATCCGAAACATGTCATGCATAGTGACTAAATACCTACTCGTGACATTAACCGTTTAATCATAGTTATTATCTTATTATGGACTGAGTCTGGAATAAATTAATTTCATTTCATTATGTGATGTGTCACTAAAAGTTAAATTCAGTTCTACACAGATTTACATAATAATTTGTTTTAGAAAAAATATTAATATTGATATAAAATAATTACTAATGAAACAGAAACAGTGGAACGCACCATATGGCTCTTAACTGCGGTTCGAACTAACCGACCGTTATCTGTAGTTCTGTGACACTTGGTTTTATGGAATGCTGGAATCCCTGATCGCTCTGAGATTGTTGCTAGGAATTTGAGCAAAACCTCATTGGCATCCGGTGTGGCCTACTGTAAGGTCATCGTAGTGGCAGTGGCTTTATAAGGGACATGTAATAGACGACCCATCATCATCAGCCTGGATTGAGATTGGCGATAGCTGTAATGTGCGCACTATGATAACGCTGCTGCCACTCATCAATCTTTTATCAAATAATGGTCAGTGACACTTCAATCCCTTAGTCGACTCTTACGACACCCGCAGGTGGAGTTGGGGTGGTGACAAATGTATTCTTACTGCCGACACACGGCTAATAGACGACCCAAAGAAGAACAAAAATCACTATCGCGTCAATTGTGTTATTAAAGTTAGTCATACTAATTATAGTGTGTACATGAAATAACAAAAATGTTGGCGCGTATTGTTAATCGGTCATAGAAAATTTGAATTTGTAACCTTTTTTACTGCCAAAAGTCGTTACACAAAATTTGACTTCGTAACACAAAAATGATGACGTTATATTTTGTGTTCATCAAAGGCCTTTTTAAACTATGTACATTTTTTTGCAATCGAACCTAAAATGTTCATCAGATCTGTAATTATTATTTTTTGTTCACAGGTAAGTGTATTGTGTCATGCTCGAATCATGCTAAAAACATCTGGTAAGTGTTATAATTAAACTAACGTGATTACTACTTGAAAATCAGCAAATTCACACCTTATTCTGTTAAAAATTAAGGTGGTTTTTCCTTCTGCAATTTGAATTGGCTAGACATATTCTTTCTGTGGCACTACAGCTATGAAATAAACTGTAGATACTAACTGAAAACAACGTCATCAATTAAAACGCTAAGCAAAATTTTTTTAAATCATGTTAGCTGTAAGGTTTTTTGAAATAATAAGTTAAACCGACATTCTTGCCTAAAAAAAACTTAATCTCGGGTCAGTGGTGAACATAGAATTTTCGTTTACAATTTTGGGTATGAAGGTATGACGATTCGAACGTAGTTATTGCTAGGCCTATTTGAAATATAAATAGAAATACATTTATTGGTAGCACACACAAAATACAGAAACGAAAAAAAAAAATATACAAGTAAGAACGTGTAAGCTGCGAAATGACCTCATCTCAGCATTCTGCTAGCGAGATTTGAGTAAAGAATCGTTTGACTTGACTTATGAAATGTCATATAAAACATCTTGACACTTAAAATTCGAACTATTTTTGTCTAGGCGGAAACTGACTAATAAATTCTTGGAAACAACATCGTAAACCCAAACATTAAGTGTTTCTATATGTGAATGACTTATCTAAAACGAGGAACTTAATTAGAATCAGTTTTGATAGGTATTTATCGCATTGGAAGCTTTGGAAATTGGCTGCGTGGTGATGGTAATAAGAAATTTTGTCACTACCCCACCTCTTCCCGTGAGTAAAACTTGGCTGGGGGATTGAAGTGTCACTTACCATTCAGAAATTGAAGATTGGCAACGGGCAACAGCGTGAGCAGCGTCATCATCTCATCATAGTGGACACAGTACTGCGATCGCTGCGATTATGGGCATCATCATCATATCAGCCTATGATAGTCCACTGCTGGACGTAGGCCTCTCCTATTAACAATGCGTATAGACGCATTAGGAGGTAAATGCCCATATCGCCACGCTGGGCAAGTGGATTGGCGATCGCAGTGATGTGTCCATTCCATTATGATGACGCTGCTGCCCATCATCAATCTTTTGTCAGATAATGATCAGTGACACTTGAATCCCTTAGTCGACTCTTACGACACCCACAGGAGGAGTTAGGGTGGTGACAAATGTATTTTTACTGCCGTCACCACACGGTAAACGGTAACGGATTATGGGCATACGCATACGTAATAGGAGAGGCCTATGCCCAGTAGTGAAATAAGGTGATGATGTGATGTGAAGCTTCGGAAATAATAACAAAAAGCTTTTGCAATCGTTTATCGGCACAAATAGTAAAAATAAGGAATTCCCTTTATTCAAAATAGGCGGAACAATACAAACGAAACAGGAAAATGAGTATTTCAGTGAGAAAGATTTTGTTGAAAATGCCGGAACAATTTAGCAAGTTCTTTATAAACTTTATTTCGAAAGTCATACCATACGGTTTATTAATGATCACTTAAATGTTAAAGGCGATATCATAGCGATTTTATATTCGGGTAAACGTTTTCCAATAAAACTTCAGAGGGCTTAAAAGGTAAAAACCCAATAAAATTGCAAATGTCCATCGCAGGCAACAAGAATCGAGAAAATTACCTGCCCTTTTTAAAGGCTCTATCATGTATCTACATCCAATACCATTAAACTTTGAGTATGAAAATACAAATAATATACTTAGGTAAAATATTAAAACTAATATGTCTTTACAAGTTTTAGTAAGTCCCAAGAGTAATACAGTACCGGCCAATAATATATCACATACAGGTTTTTTTCAGTAGATTTATTTTTATTTTTGTAAGTGTTTTTCACACTTTCCACCTCACGACTATAGATAGTCTAGGCATAGGCCTTTACACTAGCGATGAAAAAACTGGTCATCATGTAGTGATTTTTTCATAAAGAGATTTTGCGTAAGGCATGGATTTCTTAGTAAAATTCTTTTTTTTACTACAGCTATTTTAGCAATATGCTGTGTCTCTAATTGCAATTCACAATACTTAATTGCAGTATTCATCATTAAACTGTGCAAAAGTACCAAAATAATATGCTATCTACATGCGAACATGTGCCGCTTACCCTAAACTTACTCTAAACACGCTCATACAAAAAGTCACGAATGTGATATATTATTGGCCGGTACTGTATAAGAACTATAAGAAGTCAATACCTAATGTGAATGTAATTTTTAACCTGTGTTTGTAACCTGTTTTAACTTTCAGGATAAAGTTATTAAACTGAACTGACAGTTGTCAGGATGGATTTTGACGGCTTTGGCATAGTTGGTGACTGGTGACCCTGCCATCCTTGCTGGAGGTTCAGGAATCCCTGTGAATGTGGGGGACAAATATTTTTGTGACGTATAGGGATGCCTATACGTCACAAAAATATTTGTCCCCTAGTCATGGTTTCCATGTATTGGTCGCTTAGTATGTACTCTCAACCGAAGCCTTAATTGATTTGTGTTAGAATGGCTCATGTTATATTTATCTCCCGGGGATTATTGGTAGGTACTTTTGCTCCTGAATTTACTTTTTTCTATTCTGGATGATATTTGTGGCGAGCAGACAGCCAGACATGGGGGTTCTGCCTTTGGGTTATTCCCACCTGTTACCACCAACTTGACACCAGTGGTAACAACTGGGATTTTTTTTCCCACCTGTTACCACTGGGAACAACTGGGAATTAAAATTCCCAACTGTTAGTAACTAACCAAATATTTTAGTGGTAACTAGTGGGAAAAAAATCCCAGTAGTTACCACCAAGTACTCTGGTGGTAACAGGTGAGAAAAAAAATTCCAGTTGTTACCACTGGTGTCAAGTTCGTTGTAACAGGTGGGAATAACCCCTGCCTTTTCTCCGAACTTTTTTGCCCGAATATCGTTTGCCAACAAACATTTCGCAGAGATGTTTTCTTATCAATGCAGCTCACATAGCGTAATGACGAAATTGGACCTTTGGTCTCATAATTGAAACATCAAAAGGTCTATTAGGTTTAACGCGTCGGGTTTCGTCAGCTTTTATTGGCGTCCTCCTTTAGTCTCGTAAACCCATTTATTACGGTCTTTGGCTGTCCTAATTATTTCCTGGTGCTGGTTAAACGGAGATTGTGGCTTTCTATCGTGAAGATTAAAGGTTTATTGCATAATTTACTACGCGAGCAAGATTTGTCTAGTCGGTGATTTGCAAGCGGCGGAATTTGCAAAGACACTGAAATGAAAATTTCGTAAACATTTGAGGAGTCGTGCCTTTTCAAAAGGGTTTCTTTCCACTCAATCAACAAGGATTACATTTTCTGTTTTTATTGGAGAAATAATCTCTATTGACGAAGTGGAAATAAGCACTTTTGAAAAGAACGGCATTTACGGCATTTCCAGACCGTTACGATCTTCAAACCTTCAAGAAAAGAGCATATTCTCATCTTAAAGGTCGGCAACGCACTTGTAATAACGAAGGGTCCCCACGGAAAGCGCCAGGATCGGCAGAGCGCCAGGATCCTCAAGGGTCTCTCGGTATGAAGCTGAGTGTGGACCTTTTCAGTTAATGTGTACCACTGTCATTGTAATTAAGTTAAGTTTAAATTAAGCGTCCTGAATAAAGTTCTATTCTATATCTATTTTATTCTAATACCACGGGTGTTGGGGTGTCCATGTCCATGGGCGACGGTGATCCCTTACCATTAGATGATACATCTGCTCGCTTGCCTCCTATTACGTAAAAAAAAACTTCTCATTTGTTTTTCGGATTTTCCGGGATGGAACACTTTTTAATCCGTTTACAAATAGTAACATTACAAATGAGGAGTGTTTTTTCAAAACGGCTTATTTCCGCTTTGTCAATAGAGATTACTTATTTTATGAAAGCATAAAAAAATAACCCTTGCTGGCAGAGTGGAAATAAACCCTTTTGAAAAGACACTCCTCAAATAGTATTCTGAATTTTGGCTACCCCGCTGAATCAGGTCCCTCGTGCAGAACCAGGTAAACTGAAATTGTAACAGATATTACAATGTTAACGTTTTCATGTAGCAAGGTAAATTTAGCAATTCTTGTTTCCTAATATGGTATGCTACATGTTACTTGTAATATATGTCATTATAAAAAAGTGATAAATGGTTGTCTATTAGGCAGGGGTAGACTATTGTTTTTAGATTCGACTATCGGGATTCTGTCTGCAAAGATGTGATAAACTACTTTACAATTGCTGTCGAATACTGTTTGAGGTGGTGGAACAAGACTCAGGGGTGGTAGACCTTGAAGAAAAAAAACATTTATTTTATCATTCGCGGCGCACGAGCGTTACCCAGAGGCCGGAGCCTTGGGGGTGACTGATACAATTTTCTATTTTATTTATTATGTTGATATACAGAATTCATCCGAAAGCAACCAGTAATGTAGAGGATTGTTATACAATCTCTACAATACCTAATCAATTTCGTTTGAACTTAACCGTTAAAGCGTACGTAAATACTTTATATTAATTAAAATGATATACAGCCTGATAGCGTATCTTATTTGGTTACCCTCTGACCTTCAGGCTGCAAAAACGACCGCACACCCATTATCTGCATCGTGGAATAAAAAGCATCCGGTTTAGATAACTCTTTCCTCTTTACAAAACGTCAATTATAATTTTGGTTCGAAGTTTTCACACACACATCAGCTTATTACAGTTCACTGTTGGACATAGGTCTTTCCTATTCATCATCATATCAGCCAAAAGACGTCCACTGCTGAACATAGGCCTCTCCCAAAGATTGCCACAATGACCGGTCCTGTGCCACCCGCATCCAGCGGACTCCTTCGACCTTCACCAGGTCATCCGCCCACCTTGTGGGGGGGTTTACCCACGCTGCGCCTTCCGGTACGTGGCCGCCACTCGATAACCTTTCCGCACCAAATTCCTGGTGCCGAAAGGTTCATCCAATATCCTATTCCTTTCCTACAACTTGTGTATAATTTGTTACTGAATGCCATAAAGAGAGAATGTCATGTGGTCGTTGTGAAATTAGTTCCTTATTCTGCCAGGACTTTCTTTCAGAACAAATTCAATAGGCTAAAGACAGCGGACATTACTTCTGTTTGGGCGACATTCAAAACATGTTTTTGAACGTAACGTCTTGTAATACCAGTAATCCAGTATAAATCCAGGGTTCACACATTATACCTATCCTTTCTAAGAATAAAAAATCCCGTGACCCCTCACGAGATAATTTGTTTGCTGCCAAATTTGTATGAAATACGTAAGGGGTAAAGACTTTTGGCAAAGCTCTTTGACTGTAAGCGCTTATTTTACCCTCCCGCAACCCTTTGACTTTGGCAGCTTAATGGGTTTTGATACAAAAAATTACACGCCATTACGTCTGCCTGTGTGACTCCGATGAAAAAAGTTCGTATCTTATTTGGAGCTCTTCTTTTAAGCGTTTTAATCTTGTTTCGTTTGGCGCAATGCAAGCATTACCCTTTTATTGGCAATGAAATGTTAATGGCTACCAGAAACGGAGCGTTAAGTGCATTACACTCTTGGGGGCTATAAAAGATTCATTTTCGATTGCTCCGGTTGACCAATTTATTGTTCACCGGTTTAACTTATGGCCAGACAGTGGTTCGCGTAAATTGATTCGCTACATAAGTACCTATGTAATCTTCGAATCTTTTTCCTATTTTGATACCGTTTTCCATACATTTTGTATGGCGGTAACAAGGAGGAATTCCGGAGTCAAAAATTTATCCATAAATTCAAAATTATGAAAATTGAGGAAATAAAAGAAAATGCTCATAATATTAACTAAACAAAATGTACCTATTCATAAAAATACATATTTACAGTGACTCGGGACTAATTTCGGTCGAGGCCGTGACCGTTTATCGTCCGAAACGTGAAAGTAATTAAATATAAATGATTAAAAACGATTAAGTCCCGTTTTGTTAAACTTTGTTTCAAATCGTGTTAAATATCGAAGAGTCGTAATCATAAAACCGAAATTATTACCCGGTAAGTAATTACCTTTTCTTCTTCAACAAACTTTCCTTAGGTAGGTATCTCTATCAACGCTCTCAATTCATAATATGGTTCAACTTTCAAGGACTACTGCCGCCATGAAATACATCGTAGCGGCTAGGGTGCCCACAAATATCTGAGCAGACCGCTATTGTCATTGCGTTAGTGTGTTCAGATATTTTTGAGCACCGTAGCCGCTCTGATATGTCTGATGGCGACTATTCAAAGACGCGTCATGACATTCAAAATGTTTGTACCAGTTCGTTAATCAGAGATCAGATTGCTTACCGCGAACCACGATCGATTGAAGCTCGTCAGTTGAAGTTAGTCGACTCTTACGACACCCACAGGAAGAGATGGGGAAGATATGTCGCACGATGTGACAAATGTAGAATACATTTTTTTTTGTGTAAGGGTACACTGAAAATCAGCGTCGTATCACTTTGTGTTGCGACACATGCTGAGTGTTATCCTTTTCCGAAACCAGGATTACTTATAATACCAATTGATGTATTTCAATTCAATACTACTTGTGTTTCGAATAAATGCTTCATTCATTCATTTGTCACATCGTGCGACATAGAGTTGTATCACTCCATAATGTAATAATATTAGAAATGCTCTTCACGTTAAAATCTGTGGACCGATTTTGCTGAAATTTGGTACGGATATCTCCGTCCTATTTGATATCCAAAAGAGGACATACGATAGTTTTTATCGCGAAAATTCTAATTCTGCGCAGCAATGCTAGTCGTAAATAATTCTTAAACGGCAATTTGTGTATAAAGCTATAAAAACAATAGATAAAGCCCAGTTTACACATGTAAACGTATCGCGTGCTCCCCTCGGTTTTACCCAACCGTGTCCCCGACTTGCATTTCCAGAAATATTTACCCAACTCCCCTATCGGATGCAATTCATTACGCGGTATATTTTATTTACTGCATGGAATTGTGTTCATCGTATTGAGCTAGTTTTAAATAGTTTTCACGGTCACGGATTACTGACTATTGCGTTTTGATTTGATAATTAAAAATAGGATTTCGTAAGCGCGGGCGGTCTTAGGTATTAATTAGGGCTCCCGATATACGTACTATTCGCCGAACCGTAGCTCCGTGTTCTTAACCCCGGCGGTACTAAGATCACGAATTTCACAGTCACGCCGAGATACGTACCCGAATCTTTGTTTGTATACGTATCTACGAATCTTGGCTTCGTTCTGGCAACGACTGCTCGTGGCATGGATCCGGCTGGACCAATTACTATGCAAACAAATAAGGCCTATTTTTGAATAACAGCTTGTTTTTAAAGTACGTATTGAGTATTATACTCTGAATCGGGACGAACGGTATTTTATTGATTAGACTTGCATTTTTCGTATCGATTTAAGTTATAGAATAACGTGGTATGTACTGTGTTCTATATAACAAGCGACGGTGTTATTTATGGATTAGAATTTATATTGTGATTTTGAATCACCATATAGAAAAATTAAAAAAGAATGTTAAAAATATTTGGCCAAATTGCTATACATAAAAGATAATACAGTCGTTCATTTATGTTTATTACCTGACGGGGCGGCCCTTTTGTAGATAAGACCTATACTAAGAATTTGCGCGCGCAAAGTAGCTAACAATAGTTTGTCTGCGATGTAATTGACCACACGTGGTAATTTTACTGATAAATATGTTAACTTGGGCTTTTCCTGGTACACCTTTTGTTTGTGAAGTTGAATGAAATAGCCGCATCTTTGTTTTGATATAAATAAGCGGGGATGTTTTAGTAAATTTGAAAAGGGCAATTTCGGGTTTTGGTTTTATACGTGTTTAGTCACTAATAAGATTGCAGGCCGGGCAGGCGGGCATACTTAGAGAGAGTTTAGTCGAATTTAAATTAATTGTTTTTTTTTTTATTATTTTGTTACGTTTTTGTATTGTTACTGTTGGTGAGAAGATAGCGTTTTTAAAGTGTATTAATAATGAAGATCAGTTAAGTGTGGAGTTATGCCACCGGGGTCGGTGACACGGCTTTATGCACTTTGTGCAATGATCGTACGAACAATAAGTTTTTGTGTCGTGGTGGTACAACAGGATCGATAGGAAAGCATTTGAAAGCGGTGCACCTAAAATCTCCCGTCATCGTCACGACATCCAATGAGTTAGTATATTGTATTTTTTAATTATATTGCTTTCTAATATCCTTTTATATTTTAAAAGTTCCTTATTTTGTAGGAAATAACGCTGTAAATTTGTATATTTATGACGCATTTATTTTGTTCCTGAGTTATGGGTTTCCTAGTATAGATTAATCGTTGTCTGGTACCCTCAATATTGATTTATATATTTATTTATATCAACTTTATTGCACGAAAGAAAAACTTAAATTATGATATTTAGAACTAAGAAAAAATATTTACTCCGCACTGTGTTATGTATTTTTTAACTTCCGTTCACATCTCATTATTAAATTAGGTAATTAATACATGAGAATGTGTCAGTTTTTATTAATATTGAACTCAGAAAATATCTATATTTTATAGTTCTGCCCTCCTTACCTTAAAAAGTAAAATATTAATCTCAGTACGTATACACGTTATCATACTGAAATCAAGTACAACTAAGTTATCGCACTTTACGTTAGAAAGGCAATTAGGAAACCACTAAATTAGATTCACAAATATCACGGAACATTCTCATCCGTTTTCCTTAGTCCATAAAGACAACGCATCGAATCGTCACTCAACAACGCGAGCGGAACGGATCTGCGTGTAATTAAGATACGTATCCCCGTGTACACGTGTATACGTAACTTTATTGATACGTAGCCGTGTAACACGCAGGAAACGGGCCTTAAAACCGTGGCCGTGTAACATGGCAACGGGGATCCGGCTACGGTTACACGAAACACGATCACGACCACGAGCCCTAGATTAATCAACGATGATATGCCAGGTGTACATACATAGGTACTTTAGTTTCATCGGGTAATAGATGTCTTCGGTACGCTACGCATATATTACGCCGCCATATCTATATCACTCGTTGCTGTGTTCTCCTGGGTCACTAAACATCACCGCGTAATTTTTTACTACTACGACAGTTTCGTGGTCTTTTCATGGTCATTTCCATTCACCTGCTTATCATGTTTTTATCTGGATAATTTCTTCTATCAAACTTTGCGACTAGTCCCCGGGGTAACGCGATAGAATAACAAGAAATAGTTGTAACAACTAGTAAAGGTGGATTTAGACCAAAAGAGCATTTGCT
This sequence comes from Thaumatotibia leucotreta, assembly GCA_025490895.1. Lineage (NCBI taxonomy): Eukaryota > Metazoa > Arthropoda > Insecta > Lepidoptera > Tortricidae > Thaumatotibia > Thaumatotibia leucotreta. The sequence continues at coordinate 24,616 of JALPQI010004057.1, read as the reverse complement.
GATTCTATCCCCCATGCACTCTACGAAATCAATGAATTTCGACGGATCACGTTTTGTGTAACGAACGAATTTCGTAGAGACGGGATAGAATGAGCGAATGCTCGTTTGGTTTAAATGCACCTTAAAAGCGTTAATAGACGTTCGAATATGGTCCACTCCGCACCGCGAACTTGGTCCGGTCCGTACGTGCGCTCGACTCGCCACACCATCGCACCGTTCAAAAACGGTCCAGTGCGTTTCGTGCTACCAGACAGTGATCACGTCGATATGCCTCCGATTTTATGCAAAAAAGCTAAAACCGCGTTAGTTGTGGCAACCATCGTCGCTACAATCCATCTACAATCAATCAATCAATCAACTTTTATTGATAAAATACAATAATTTTACATGTCACATTGTTTACAACATTATTATTACATACATAAACAGAAAATAACATTATTATCCATACTAATATTTGAAAAAAATAAAAATAAATAATAATAATTACATTTTGGCACATTATTATTTATGAGACACTGTTATGTCTATAAATTTCATAAATACCCGAAAATTTACGAATTGTTTGTTTACTTTTAATTAATTAGGTACCTACAAGTAAGCGCTGTACGGTGCGGTGGCGCCGTCCACACGAGCGAACTTGGTGCGGACCGCACCAAATCCTGTGGGAAAACCATCGAACCGACCGCACCGTCAATAATAATAATAATGTCGGCGGACCGCTGAACACACCATCGGATTTGGTACGGAGCGGACCAAGTTCGCGGTGCGGAGTGGACCATGTTGGAACGTCTATTAACGCTTTAACAAGCAGTCTCAGTATTTCTACAATACCTAACTTCTTCCAACCATCATTAGTTCACCAACCGGTCTAAAAATAGTGCAAAAACTGTTGTCTGCCGCGCATAAAACGGTACCTACTGCAGTTTTTGCAATATAACAGTTACGTAATACTTCGTGAATGTTATCTCCATAGAAGCTGTGATAAATCTTGAATCTTCAGTTTTAATGAGTACGGAAAGTTAACTGAATGTGAAGATTTTATAGGATTAAAGTCTATTCAACCACTGTGTATTGTAGTTGTTTGTTATACAGGGTGTAATCGTTAAGTGTGGCCATGCCATAATTCCGTAAATGTAACAGATATCAGAAAACTTCCAACTGATATCAAAAGTGCGTTACCCAACGAGTAAAATTGCATTAATAACTTTTTCTAAATAGATGAAATAATATTAAAAATGCTAAGTTACAACGCTCCCATGCATTTAGTATGACGACTAGCGTTAAAAAATGTCGGGTGTCATAACAGATAAAACTGTTAGAGATTCGTTATTTGTATGAATACATTGTAATAAAATAATAATACTACCGTTTATGAAATAATTAATCTAACATTTATTCTGAAATAAAAAAATATTCGAATTAAACTACTCTTTGAATGAACGGTTACGTACTAAATGTATGGAAGGGTTTGAAGTTAATATTTGAGATATTACTGACTTTATTTCAATAAAGTTATTAGTGTAATTTTACTCGTTGGGTAACGAAACTTCGATATCAGTTAGTTTTCTGGTATCTGCTATATTTACGGAATTATGGCCTGGCAACACTTAACGATTACACCCTGTATGCCTTCTTTTTTTTTTTTTTTATACCACGTCGGTGGCAAACAAGCATACGGCCCGCCTGATGGAAAGCAGTCACCGTAGCCTATGGGCGCCTGCAACCTCAGGGTGTCACATGCGCGTTGCCGACCCAATAAAAATAACGTTGGCACAACAAAGTGGCTCCACTCCACCTAATCGTAAGTGAAAAGTAGAGCCCAAATCGCGGCGGCAACGAACAGGAGACAATCAGTAACCTGTTAGTTGCCACCGCCTTGCTGGCCCGCTAGATGCTGGTAAATACACCGGCTGACCCCGAAACACGGCAAACACGAAGGTAAGTCATTTCACGGGCGTTTACACCGAATGTACGGTGGTAGCCAACCAGGCGGGTACTAGTAAAAATACCCTACCACCGGCTGAGAAGCTGGATACTCAGTATTTCCCTTAGTCGACTCCTACGACACCCACGGGAAGAGAGGGGCGGTGATTTTTGTATTCTTACTCCGTCACCGCACGGATAGAATTAATTATATAATATAGCCTTCGATCGTAATTAATTATATAATTAATTATAATTAATTATAATTATAATTAAATTCTATAATTACAGATGTTTCAAAAGAACTACACTATAATTATTATTATATTTAACTATTACATATATGTATAATGTATCCTCTTTATTACCCTTTTGCAATGCAATAAGATGAAAATTTGTATTTACATCTTTTTGAAGTCAACTGTACATGCTTTTGAAAAGATGGTATTTGCAATAGTGCCTAAATATCGGGTGCTCAATAATTCATATTTACATGGCAAATATCCCGTTTAAAGTCATACTAATAATGTAAATGATCATGTTAGCTTAAAACCTTATATTTTGAAAAGATGATTGTTTGAACTAAATTATAAATATTGGATATCATATATCAAACAAAAAACGACCAAGATCACCAACGTCCGAGGTGGGGATCGAACTCACGTGCTCAGCTTTCGCGGCTGATGCCTGCACCCCTCGGCCACTCGGTCTTAGCTCGGTTTAGTGTTGTTTTAACTAACTAAATTCAGGTATTAATAGATTTCACATGCAAAAACATAACATTTGTAGGTACGTCCGGTATGTACGTATTTGTTCACCTGTATCCAAACTACGAACCACACAGCAATACAATTACACCTGTGACATTACATTCAATTACTCTAGATTATGTATCGCAATGTTCATTGTCACTTCGTCACGAAAACAGTCAATTACTACCGTTGTTCATAGAAATCAAAATTGTTTATACAGATCCACCAAATAAATGAAACCAGCTGTATATGCAGCGTTATTGATAAATCGCACCTTTTCTCATAACGGTCAGCACTTTTACTCAAATGACAAAGACAAAAGGCTTTATCGTAAGGGAAATAGCCTGCGACGATATATAACATGGACGTCTAACGCCAGCTCCAACATGCCCACAAAAACAATTGTGCCAAGATCAATGGACATAGCGCTTTTCTTAACACCGCGCATATTTCGGCGCAACATCTAAAGCGTATATACGCATAGTTCATAGAAGCCTACGTCCAGCAGTGGACTGAGGTAGGCTGATGATGATGATGAAGTGAGTCTAGTTAAATCAACTCCTGACTTCCTTACTTATTAGATATCTCGCAGAACCGTCCCCTCAGTTCTAATAAATCTTAGCGACCTATCTGCGATGACACGAGGGACAAAGCCGTAAAGAATGTGCAGAATCGCCCTCCGTAGCGTTGAAACATGCTCTATTTAGTAAGGGGGAGAATGAATTCTGAGTTCTGTACATTGATTAAGAGTTAGCTTAGGTTTAATGAAACCTGTACAAGGTGCTAGCAAATTTCTGCCCTGCTTAGCGAAATAGCGATATCTCAAAAATAGAGGCATTTGGAAATGGAATCGTCAGGTATAGAATTTAAGGTGCATGTTTGCATTAAATTGTATTTTTAGATATCGCTATTATACTTAGCAGGGCAGATTAGTTAGGATATTTTCGGTCGCAGGAGTCCCGCTGGATGCGGGTGGCGCAGGATCAGTCATTGTGGCAATCTTTGGGAGAGGCCCCTTCAGCAGTGGAATTCGTTCCGCTGATATGATAATGATTATGTTGATTTTAAGAGAACACACTGAACTATGTACATCTCACAACATTAGGTACATGCAATTTTTTGTGATGTTATCAGGACATAGGGACCACATTGTCGATGACGCTTAGGCACTGGTCTCACCGCGAGCTACTAAGCTATGAACTATCGGCTATAAACACGAACAAAAGATGCGCAATCCTGTGTAAAAAAACGAGACACGGCGATACTCACCCGGCGGTGATAGCTGATTTCTTTCCTACATCCCTATTAAATTTGCTCAAAGTTTCCTTTGAAGAATACTCTCTTCGAGAAACAAAAGTTAAAATGCAAACATGGCTCAAGTCCCTTCATTATGAGGGCATAGAGAAGTTTTCACATTTTTTCAACATGTACAGTCAAGGGCATTAATATATCGTCGGCTGACAAGCAAAACTCACTATAAAAACTGTCACTACTCTTAGCAACCTCTTATGTCAGTATTAAATCAGAACTGAGATAAGAGCTTTATTTCAAGTAGGTATTTGTTACTTAGTAATTTTTGCTTGTCAACTGACGATATATACACTTCTCCATACTGATCCCTTACAAATGTGTCTATATATTAATGCACTCGACTGTACACTGTACACACGTATAGACACACACACGTGGACACCATATAATCATACATTGTGTATAAGTACACAAATATTCAGGTATTTGTAGGTTATTTTGAGCCTCTTTTCTCAAATATCCCGAATTTTGGTTACCTGCAGTACAGGCTTTACCTAGTGCAGGAACCAGCTAACTATTCTTGTAAACCGGATACCATGAATAAATGTCAGTTATGTCTTAGTTTGTTTGTGTCTTCGCGTTTCGCGCTTAATTCATACTGCGTAACCCTACTCCTAGGCTTGTAAATCTAGAGATAACAGTCACCACCTGACGTAAGTGACATGACACGTCATGTTCTAGTTATCTTGACTTTGACCTCGGAATTCTTGGGCACGGAAACCCTCTTGTATGGTGATTTTGTAATGAATATAACACTGGTTGCAATTGTTACTGGTTGTGCATGATATGTTTTTAATGCCTTTGTATACATTTTTGTGCATACATTGCATACCAATATGCACCCAACTGTAGTAGGTACAGTCGCTATCAGAATATATCTGAACACGCCTCTATTTTCATCGTATTAAGGTGCATTCACACTAAACGAGCATTCGCTATTCTATCCCCCACTCTACGAAATCAACGAATCGCGTTTTGTGTAACGATCGAATTTCGTAGAGTAGGGGGTTAGAATAGCGAATGCTCGTTTGGTCTGAATGCACCTTTACAGTGCGTGTTGAGATATTTTTGACAGCCATGGCCGCTCCGATATATCTAGTGACAACTGTATATAAGAGCTCTAATAATTAAATTATTTCATTTTATTTTTATTGTTTGACATAATGCTAAAGATTAAGCCGCGTTAAGATTCGGATTTAAGCACCTACAATTAATGTACCTATTACTTAAGTATTACAACAACAACAACAACACACAGCTTTAATAACACAACAATAGTACATTGTGCATCAAGGGAGGTAAATACGGAATTACTAACGAGAGTGTTAGAAGCCCGACGCCGTTAGGCGGAGGGCTTTTATGACTCAAGTTAGTATTCCGCTTACCGATCGTGATGCATACAATGTTTTTCATCACACTTGCCAACAAAAAAATAAGTTTTAAGAAATAACATTCTTAAATGACGTACTGACATTTCTATTACTCCCTAGGGAATTTCACTTTTCTATTACTCCCGCTGCGCGCGCAAACAATGGCGCGCTTAGACAGCAAGTGTGATGAAAAATATTGAACAAAATCATAAAAAAAAACCGACTTCTGACCTCGACTTGGTGCCAATGAGACAATCTCGGGGTTAAACCATACATATATAAAACAACTTTAATTCTGATTTTTTTTGTCTGAATTTTACTCTCGCTTACTTGGTTTAGCGAATATGAGTTAAAAAATTACCATGGTTTTTCGACATTTTCGTAAATAAGTCTAAAATAAAACAATATCGAAGGCTAATATCACGCATACAGTGTTCTTAAATCACAACCAAATCCCTTGCGCTGGCCAATTTTCTTAGGTTAGCCTGCCCTTTGTTTCATCAGAATAGGCCTCAATTTTGCTCTAATCTCTGGTTTTATTAAATAAATTTATACATTTTCCATAAATCTATCCGGCAACTATTTATACTCGTAAAACCGAATCTCACAATCCTATATCCTGCAGCTAATTGATACCACATGCGGCATCCGGACTTGTCTAAGCTTGTTACTGGACGTTCACGATGTTCACACCTCGTTTGTTTATTGCCAAGGCCTCGGTATGATCGCGTTATTGGTTTATCCCTGGTACACATGCAACTAATGTAATAGTACAATGTAGGTAATGTTTGTCAGCCTCTGTAGCCTAGGTAGTGAGTGGCCCTGCCTAGTGCCTACGCCTACATAGCTGGAGGTTCTGGGCTTGAATTGGCCGAGGGCATCATTTGTGCATTTATTTATCACAAATATTTGATCCTTGGTCTTATACCGCGGCCACGACATTGGTCTAACTGGCGACCGGCTTAGCGGAAAACCATACGTGCGAGAGGGAGTATCCATATCGGTATCCCGCTCCACTCATGAATTCGCTCGCCGTTGGTCGCCTTAGACCAATGTCGTGGCCGGGTCTTTAGTTAGATCTACCTACTAAATCCTACTAAACCTACTACACCTATTTAAATCATACTAATAAAAGACATCACTAAAATAAAACTTTAATAGGAGTAGCCTCCGTCCAACAGTGGAAGTGAACTATCATACGCAGATGATGATGATGATGAATAAAACAAAGCACCCGTTACTTTGAGGTTAAAAAATCGAACATTTCTGGTTTCCTCAGATAATCTTAAAATAAAAATCTTGTCGACGGAATTTTTGCGATTTTTCTTTTTATTACTTAAAGAGTCATTTCAAAAACCGATCAAAAAAGAATAAAAACTGTATACCTGGCTACGCTAGGTACAAAGGTAACTGGCCGTTCATAAACTTAGGCGTTCTTGTTGTATAAATGTTTTAGGTTACGGCCGAGTTCTGGATTCTGAAACTAATTAAGGATTTGAATAATTCTGCGATTCGTATTGCTTAGGCTTGATAACATTATTATTTTCTCCCAAGTTAACGAATACCTGGAAAAGTAGGTAGTTGCTGAAACATTTTTGAGGGGGAAACTTAAGAACGAGGTTTGTTAAGTAAGATTATATTTATATGTAAAAAAAAAACTATAAATATGCAGACTATGGAAAACTCCATGTGTAAAGATGGATTTACACCAAACGAGCGAATGCTCATTCTATGAAATCAACGAAATTTCGATTAATTACGTTTTGTGTAGCGAACAAATTTCGTAGAGTGGGGATAGAATGAGCATTCGCTCGATTGATGTAAATCCACCTTATGGTTAAGGTAGAAGTGTTCGATTATGTACTATTCGATATGGTCACTTTATGTCGAAGTTACAAAAGCCAAACCACACCAGATGCGCGTGAGCGTGCGCGTGACATGTGCGTAGCGTGCGCGTTGTAGCTTATGTAATGTCATGTTAGATGGCACACCACTTGCGTGGCGTGCACGTGCAAGCAAGTAAGATGAAAAAGTCGATCTATCCATTTGTAGTCGGCAGTGTACGCAATTAGTTCACTACGACATTCCCCAATTCCCATTCACGTTTTACAAAACCAAACCCTCAATACAAATCCAGAAACGGGAAAAAGACTTTTTTCGCAAAACGTCTACACCGCATGCAATTAACTAGCTCCGCTGTTCTTCGCATGACATCCCCCGAAATCTCACTTTCGTGGAACAACGTTAGTTTGAATCGGCTTATGTTCTATTGTGTCGTTGTTATCCATTGTGTACTGTTTTGTAGTGAACTAGTATAGTAGCCGTATACAACAGGCAAAATGCCTTAGGTATATAAATTATATAATATACAATCATCTGACCAGCATCTGAAGAATCATCTGTTGTTGCATTTAGACCAAACGTGATTCGTCGAAATTCGTTGATTTCGTAGAGTGGGGGATAGAATGAGCGAATGCTCGTTTGGTCTAAATGCACCTAAAAATGCCAAATGCCATGCACGTGCCGTTACACGGTCATAGCCATGTTTAAGATGTTTTTTTCTCATAACCCACTAAGCAGCCGAGACATGACTGCGACGCCCGTTTGGCTTGATTTCACTTTGCGGTTTAGATACGTAATTAATCTAAAAATAGAAGTAGATACGATGCGATGAGATGAGGGAAAGCACATATAATTGCCAGCCTCTGTAGCCTAGTTGGTAGTGACCCTGCCTACGAAGCTGGAGGTTCCGGTTTCGAATCTCGGCGAGGGCATTCTTTATTTATCACAAATGTTTGTCCCTTGGTCGTGGCTGTGTATGTATCTAAGTATCTATACGTATCTATCTATTATATATATCGTCGCCTGGTACCCACACCACAAGCCTTAATTGAGCTTACCGTGGGACTAGGTTGATTTGTGTAAGATGTCCCAAGATATTTATTTATTTATTTACATATAATTTACGACATTTTTAGGATTCTGTTTCAGAATCCCGGAATAAAATATATCTGTCAGATACATTTTGGCTGTCCTTTTCTTTTATACGCTTCCGGAAAAGGACGGATATATTTATCCGAGTATTGCTCACGCCTTTACACATACCTACTGGGCTTTGCGTCTTTTTCAGATGATTTTCGGTGTAAATGGCCTGAAGACATCGCTTTTAGTGCCTAACTAGACCTATGCGAGAGCGGCAAACTTTGCCACAACGCTGACAGGGGAAGTTCGTGTCTGATGGTAGCATGCCCCCAAGGTGCCTTTTTTTCCCTCGGTCAGCTAAGGTCGCAAACCAGGGTGCTTAAACAAGTAGACAATCGCTAATCACTAATATGAAAGAGTGACAGAGAGGAAAAACTACGATACGATACGATACTAAGCGTTAGCGATTGGCAACTTGGCTAAGCATCCAGGACCCATCGCAATACTTACGACCGTCCTCAATGTTTTTTTCGCCACTCCATTCGATTCTCCGCAAGCGTATGGTTGATTTTAAAGTCTTTAGAGAACAAGCTAATCCTCTTATTCGTCTCCTAACTCACCAAGCCGATAATTATTGTCGGTCCCTTTCAGTATAAACAGGTTTAATAAGTTAGGAGATTGTTTACATACATTTACGACTCTCATAGGTTTTTTCTTGAAATTGTTGAGATTATCTACATGAAAGAAGGAAATGTGCCACCTACATGTTATGTCGACATACACTGATATGATAGTATTAGGTGCCTGCTACACAGCTTCGTATATATTTTATGTAATTTATTCATTATTGGTATTAAAATATAATTCTTCTAATTTTAGTCCCTAGGATCTGCGAAACATGTCGCTTTTACAAATACAAATAATTTATTCGTTGCAAATATAACAACACAAGCATGATAAGACAAAACAAACAAATTAAGCACTTAATATTTTACCACAAAATGGACTCTCTTTTAGTAACGTGAGTTTTTATTTTAATATTAAAGTTTTAATATTTCAGTGTTACTAAAGTTTAAATTGAATTATTCATTCCCACCCGCGCAAATTCCAAGTTCTTATAATCATTTTGAAAAGACATGTTCCATTACAAACTACCTCTTGTAATTTGTAATCAAATATAATGTTTGGCTATCACACTGCAGACAATTTATAAACGAATTTGGCACGCCGCTACATTTCGGCGACGCAATGCCAACTCGCCTATTCCTCTCATAGGTTTCAAGTCCAAGTTGAAATCTACAACACGCTATAGCTCATTCATCCTAAGTTGATTTATCTAATATAAATATTGGATGTCATATACCAAAGAAAAAACAACCAAGATCACTAACGTCCGAGGTCCCCTCGAACCCACGTGCTCAGCTTTCGCGGCTGATGCCTGCACCCCTCGGCCACTCGGTCTTCAGTCAATTTTCTCGGGTATATGCAATCCCTTACAAGACTATACCTGATCCACGATAGCGAGCTAGTATAGGGACCTCTCTTTCGCACTTTTGTATGCAAATGAAAGGGACAAAAAAGGGCAGTGGGCGTCAACATTTGCACCTTGCTGTCGGCCTCGGCTTACATGCCGTCTCTCGGATTATTTTTTATTCTATCATTATTTTTTTCCTTAGCAATTAGTTTCCAAATTGAATCCGATACATTGTTGTAGTTTCTTGAATAGACACTATTATAGTGATTCTATTATAGTGAGTGATTAATGATTATACAGGGTGTTTTTTTTTCGACCGTTCAAATTCTACGTAGTGAATGTGTAGGTCATACTGACCAACTTTTACTATGGGGACAAAGTCGAAATCGCGAAAAAAAAATCTGCTGTTTCATACATTTCGGCCGGCGTAATGCCGCCAATTTGTATGAAACAGCTGATTTTTTTTTCGCGATTTCGACTTTGTCCCCATAGTAAAAGTTGGTGAGTATGACCTACACATTCACTACGTAGAATTTGAACGGTCGAAAAAAAAACACCCTGTAGATAGTGTTCCAAAATAAAAAAAAATGTCTGTAATTATTATGTGTTGTGTAATGTTATTAATACATAAAAACATTGGAACTAATATTAGAATTCTATGTAAATAAATTAAAAAGTAAAAAACTAAAAGATAGTAGTAGTAGATTATTGGTTATCAATACATACTGAAATTCACAAATAGTTTGTGGATAATCAAATTTATTCTGCTTGTGGTAGACTGTGCTCAGTAGTTGGGTATTTATTTTCAGTAAACAAGCAGAGTCATAAATTAGAACAAGTAACAAATGGGATGTAAGCTCTATAACACGTCCGCACCGTACAATGACAAATGTTGACTGAACTTTCGCCGCCATGTAAACCCAGCCGATGCACATGCATCGCTCTTATCGCTGGCCAATTACGTGCCGTCTGAGATTTCTGGTACTAGCTCGATATCGTGGATGAGGTATAGGTGCCTTTGACCATTCTCTAAACATTCTTGATTTATCTAGTAAACAACTTTCTAACTTAAAAGTGCACGTTTGTTGACGTAAAGGGCTTGTCCATTAATCACGTCATACGATTTTAGTCTGTTTTAGACCCCCCCATCCCCCATGGTGATACTTGGTGATATTTTTAGGACCCCCCCCCCCCCTAGCCAATATCACGTGTAATTTTTTGACAACTGAAGTAGTCCTTTTAATACCACTAGAATTTACGTACTTGTTTGCCAACTATGAGCTAAATGTTCGCGAAGTCTTAAAACTTAGTATTTAAAAGTGTTTTATAAAAAAGTAAAGATTTTTTTTACTGGCTATAATGCTGTTCAGCAGATTCGAGAGTAACAAAAAATTACACGTGATTTGTCCGATGACCCCCCCTCCCCTATGGTGATAATTGGTGATTTTTTCTTGACCCCCCCATCCCCCCATACAGTATGACGTGATTCATGGACAAGCCCAAACTGCTATTTGACCATTTCTTTTTAAGTTGTCGTTGTCCATTTCTTTAATTTGGCATTTATGGGTAAATTTTGGGTTATTTCTATTCAGAATCACGAGCTCTTTCGATCCCAATAGAAAAAAAAGTCTCATGGAGTTGTTCCTATTTTGTTACCATTTTCCATTCACGTTGTATGGCAGTAACCGGAAAATGTATGGAAATGGGATAATATTTCTTAGAAAATGTCAGTTTCTTATTTTACAGTGTAACGCCGAGATTACACCTTAAGTTTTTACGTAAGTAGAGACGTTTACTAAGGAATGAGAGGTGAATATCATTATCTCAAGCGTTGCTTCAAAAAAATCTATTGAGAAATTCTTCCACCTCTTTTTGATTATGATTCGGTAGTGCGGCGCAGCCATTGCGGCGCCTTCTTCATCTTCGGAATGGAAATAAAACTGTGTTACAGATTGAATTTACTATTTTCCTTGGCTTTACAACTTGAATGGAGATTCCTTTAGTAGGTATGCATGCATGCATGCATTAACTTTCTGTTCTTAGCCTTTTCGACGCCACGTCACCAATGTTTCTAAGCTGAAATTGAAATATATGCACTAGCGTGTAGATTCTTTTTTTTATTAATTCAGTTGGCTCCATAAAGAAAAAAAATATTGTTTCGTCCTTTGCATGTAGGTCTTATAATGCTCTGTGGACTGTGATATAATATGTTGGTCTTTGACGTTGAACTTGCCGTGACAAATTGACGATGTATCAGTCTTAGGCATCCAAGGGGTTCAGCTCTTTCCGTCACCGAATGCACTAATCCCAAAACGTACTAATATATATATATTATTTATATATATATATATATATATATATTTGGACATCTTTACACAAATCGACCTAGTCCCACGGTAAGCTCAATTAAGGCTTGTGATGTGGGTACCAGGCGACGATATATATAATAGATATATACATATAGATACTTAAAATACATAGACAGCCATGACCAAGGAACAAATATTTGTGATAAATAAATACACAAATAATGCCCTCGCCGGGATTCGAACCCGGAACCTCCAGCTTCGTAGGCAGGGTCACTACCAACTAGGCTACGGAGGCTGACTTAACTAATAGTCAATAAACTCTAATTTCATAATCACCTCTTGTCATAAGAAACTAGTCCCATGTTGCCATATTCCCAAAAAACACCCGTTGTTGATACACACCGGGACCATTGCGAACTACTCGCAAAATAAGCTGTTCCCAAAATACCCTAAAATTTCTTGTACTGAAAGTGTCGAAATGCTCTAGTTACATATCCACTGTTGCCAAAATACACTTTTCCCAAAATACCCTAAAATTTATATTCTATTGAAAGCGGCCAAATAGGTACTCTAGTTTCATAATCTACTATTCCTAAAACACTGTCAAGGATCTTGATCATATCATGATCACATTCTTTGGTCATATTTTAGCATTTTTATTTTACCACTTTGTCCACGTGATTAATGTGTAATTTGGTACAAATATTTATAACAAATTACCACTTTCTAGTGCTAGTGGTTGCTGAGAATAAGCGAGGACGGACGGAGAGACAGACGACATGACGAAACTATAAGGGTTTCTTGTTAGTTTACTACGGAACCCTAAAAAACGATTCATATTGAGTAGAAAGAGATGTCATATACCACAGCTAATATCTAGCTATTGACTGGTCTTAGTGTAGATATAATATAGTGTCTTATTATGTATTTTCTGTTTCTGTTTTTATTATACGATGAAATAAATACCTAACAATACAATACGATTAAGCCCTGGCCTGTGAATACGATGCAAAAAGATGACCAAAGAATGTGATCATGATATGATCAGGATCCTTAAGAGTGTTTTAGGAATAGTAGATTTATGAAACTAGAGTACCTATTTGGCCGCTTTCAGTAGAATATAAATTTTAGGGTATTTTGGGAAAAGTGTATTTTGGAAACAGTGGATTATGTAACTAGAGCATTTCGACACTTTCAGTACAAGAAATTTTAGGGTATTTTGGGAAAAGCTTATTTTGGGAGTAGTTCGCAATGGTCCCGGTGTGTATCAACAACGGGTGTTTTTTGGGAATATGGTAACATGGGACTAGTTTCTTATGACAAGAGGTGATTATGAAATTAGAGTTTATTGACTATTAGTACGTTTTGGGATTAGTGCATTCGGTGACGGAAAGGTTCAGCTTACTCATTAGTTCCAATGATCATATCATACGGATGAAAAGGGAAGACATGCAAATCTGTCAATTGTTATGATGATCACGAAAATCGCATTCATCATCATCATCAGCCTATGTTAGTCCACTGCTGGACGTAGGCCTCTCCTATTAACTATGCGTATAGACGCATTAGGAGGTAAATGCCCATAATGGCCACGCTGGGCAAGCGGATTGGCGATCGCAGTAATGTGTCCACTATGATGACGCTGCTGCCCATCATCAATATTTAATTAAATAACGGTCAGTGACACTTCAATCCCTTAGTCGACTATTTTGACTCTTACGACACCCGCAGGAGGAGTTGGGGTGGTGACAAATGTATTCTTACTGCCGTCACCAGACGGCATTACCAGTGCTGAAATATCGGGAGCTAATTATGAACATTTGACGTACTGAGCATACGTTACGACAATTTTACATGGCTCGTTTTAAACCGTAGCACAAATGTAAATTCCCAGCAGTTTAAAATCACATCATGTTTTTTCCATTAATTTCCCGAAGTGCGCCATGGAAATCTCCACTTATCCATCGAAGCCTTAATGCAGCTAGAATCAAGTCGAGATGAATGAGTGGGACTCAATTGGCTCAGATCCAATTCCCGTGGGCGGAGAGGGGTTCCGTCGCAATCCAAAGGCTTTACCTTCTGTGATTATTACTGCTACATTCATAAGCTCAAATATCGCACAATTTGAAGAGTATTTTACGGATTTATCTTTTGGTCTCAGAAGTGCGGATTTTTTGCGAAAATCTTTAAAATGAAGGTTAGTAGGAAAATTCAGTGCCATTTTTTTGTCGTCATCCTGCCTGAGGCGGCGGATTTTTCTGTTATGGCTGAGACAACTGAAAGCCCAACACGAAATTAGTAAATTTCGAGTATTTGTCTCTGTCACTCCAACAAAAGCGTCAATAAGCGTGACAGAGATGGATGCTCGACATTTGCGTATTGCAGTCTATTCTTTGTACGAATTTTGCTCCTGTAGCCGTCCATGAGTTGGAGAGTGAGGGCTTTAGCACACCTCCGCTGCGAAAACGAGAACGCGAAACCGCAACACAAGATTCGCGGCGAAACGTTACTACACATGCCGCGGAATCGTACTTTTGTTTCGCGGCGAAACGCTCCTACGCGATCGTTAGTGTTATTCCAGCAATAGAAACCAAATGTCGCTTTCAGAATCCGAAGGAGAAATGACATTAACATTAAAAGACAGAATCTGGATGCACGAGATAATAATAAGAAGATGAAACAGTTAGGAGAAAACCAATTGTTAAGAATTTGAGTCACATGAAGATCGTTTTTATACATTTTTACATATTTCAGAATGAGTACACAAAGTTTTGAAGAACTACACAACCCGTTAAAGCCGGATATTACAAAGCAAAATACGAAATTTAGGGACTCGTTTTTATAGTCCTTATAAATAAGTTAGTATATTATATAGTTGTCGATTTCGAAGAATTAACTTTTGACAGTTAAAGATTGATCAAAAGTTCATTCTTAGAAATCGGCAACTATAGGTCTGTTTCCTCTTATATTAGTTTTTCGGTGAATTCAATATCTATTTCTACAATTTTTCACTGTTCCGCCATGAAAAAACTGTCGACAGCTACAACTCGCTTGCGAAACAAACGCGAAACTTCAAAAAGTGGCGGAAAAGTCGCGGAGGTATGCGCGACGTCGGAGCAGATCGCCAATGTTCATCGCGAGAGAGAGATATATGCATCGTCAGTTCAACGCGTTAGAACAGGCAGTTTCGCTATTGTTCCGCTCGTCTCACAACGGACAAACTGTGGCGAAATGTCAGCGGTTTCGCTACTTCAGTTCCGCGGCGGAGGTGTGCTAACGCTGTAAAGCAGGGGTCGGCAACCTTTTAGCATCCAAGGGCCACATAGTAGTAAAAAAAATTGACGCGGGCCGCACTTTGTTAATATGTACCTGGGTTTTATATAGCAATTTACTATTATGCAAATGATCGACGATTTTTCATTTTTATTTTATCGGATTGGGCTGGAAATCCGTGTGCGTGACTTTTGGGCTCTCCACTTTCAAAAAATTTTTTTTCGGACTTACTGGACAAAAAGGCATTTATACGAAATTTTTAAAATAACGGTCCAATCGCGCTGAAATTTGGCATACGGATACTATGTGGGCCAGGAGTGAAACTCTGAATTTTAAGATCGCGCCCCGGAACAAAAAGCCAAAATCACAAGTAAATTAAGCGAGCCCTAAGGGCGAGCTTTCAGGTCGGGACAGATCGGTCGGGGTAGACCGACCCCGGAACTTCACTTCGGGGTCCCGAACCCCGGTAATTATGGGCGAGCCCCCGCGGTACAACTGCCCTACCTAACTGTCTTAGCAAGCGAACTGGAGGGCCAGAGACCCGACGGTTCGCTTCGAACCTTTGCGAAGGCTGCAGGCCGAGCTGCGCGTAGGGCCGAAGGCCCGGAGCGTCACCATCGAGCCCCCGCGGTACAACTGCCCTACCTAACGAGCGAGCTTCGGGGTGGGAGGCTGAAGGCCCGGAACTTCACCCCAACTCCAAGCAATTTAAAGCGAGGCCGAAGGCCGAGCTCCGAGAAAATTTAGCTACCAAGCGTTCAACTACCTCAGTAGCTAAATAAGCCGAGCCAGAGGGCCGAAGGCCGAGCTCCGCGTAAGGCTAAAGGCCCAGAGCGTCACGATCGAGCCCACGCGGTACAAATACCCTATCTAACTGTCTTAACAAGCGAACTGGAGGGCCGGAGACCCGACGATTCGTTTCGAACCCTTGCGAAGGCCGCAAGCCGAGCTGCGCGTAAGGCCGAAGGCTCGGAGCGTCACGATCGAGCCCACGCGGTACAACTGCCCTACTTAACTGTCTTAACAAGCGAACTGGAGGGCCGGAGATCCGACGGTTCGCTTCGAACCCTTGCGAAGGCCGCAGGCCGAGCTGCGCGTAGGGCCGAAGGCCCGGAGCGTCACCATTGAGCCCCGCGGTACAACTGCCCTACCTAACTGTCTTAACAAGCGAACTGGAGCGCCGGAGACCCGACGGTTCGCTTCGAACCCTTGCGAAGGCCGCAGTCCGAGCTGCGCGTAGGGCCGAAGGCCCGGAGCGTCACCATTGAGCCCCGCGGAACAACTACCCTACCTAACTGTCTTAACAAGCGAACTGAAGGGCCGGAGACCCGACAGTTCGCTTTGAACCCTTGTGAAGGCCGCAGGCCGAGCTGCGCGTAGGGCCGAAGGCCCGGAGCGTGTCCATTGAGCCCCGCGGTACAACTGCCCTACCTAACTGTCTTAACAAGCGAACTGGAGCGCCGGAGACCCGACGGTTCGCTTCGAACCCTTGCGAAGGCCGCAGTTCGAGCTGCGCGTAGGGCCGAAGGCCCGGAGCGTCACCATTGAGCCCCGCGGAACAACTACCCTACCTAACTGTCCTAACAAGCGAACTAGAGGGCCGGAGACCCGACAGTTTGATTTGAACCCTTGTGAAGGCCGCAGGCCGAGCTGCGCGTAGGGCCGAAGGCCCGGAGCGTCACCATCGAGCCCCCGCGGTACAACTGCCCTATCTAACTGTCTTAGCAAGCGAACTGGAGGGCCGGAGACTCGACGGTTCGCTTGGAACCTTTGCGAAGGCCGCAGGCCGAGCTGCGCGTAGGGCCGAAGGCCCGGAGCGTCACCATCGAGCCCCCGCGGTACAACTGCCCTATCTAACTGTCTTAGCAAGCGAACTGGAGGGCCGGAGACTCGACAGTTCGCTTGGAACCTTTGCGAAGGCCGCAGGCCGAGCTGCGCGTAGGGCCGAAGGCCCGGAGCATCACCATCGAGCCTCCGCGGTTCAACTGCCTTACCTAACGAGCGAGCTTCAGGGTGGGAGGCCAAAGGCCCGGAATTTCACCACAACTCCAAGTAATTTAAAGCGAGGCCGAGGGCCGAGCTCGGAGAAAATTTATCTACCAAGCGTTCAACTACCCCAGTGGCTAAATAAGCCGAGCCAGAGGGCCGAAGACCGAGCTCCGCGTAAGGCCGAAGGCCCAGAGCATCACGATCGAGCCCCCGCGGTATAACTGCCCTACCTAACGAGCGAGCTTCAAGGTGGAAGGCCGAAGGCCCGGAACTTCACCCCAACTCCAAGCAATTTAAAGCGAGGCTGAAGTCCGAGCTCCGAGACAATTTAGCTGCGAAGCGTTCAACTACCTCAGTAGTTAAATAAGCTGAGCCAGAGGGCCGAAGGCCGAGCTCCGCGTAAGGCCGAAGGCCCAGAGCGTCACGATCGAGCCCACGCGGTACAAATGCCCTATCTAACTGTCTTAACAAGCGAACTGGAGGGCCGGAGACCCGACGGTTCGCTTCGAACCCTTGCGAAGGCCGCAGTCCGACAGAGGCGCGGCAGCCCGCGAGGCCGAGCGTGTTATGACTACATCGGACATTGTTGGTATTTCAAGAAGTTCCTTACTTCGCCTCTGAAACCCGGTACAAAATTAACGTTCAAATCAAAGATAGGTAGACGAATTTACTTTCACGGCAATACGTCGAAAAATGTTTGTTTTTTTAAATACAAGAGACTGCAAATAATTATTTATTATTTGAATTTATACCTATACTCTTATTAAATTTAGTACGTTGCAATTTGTCCCTTTACTATTTTTATTTTGCTGTTCTTGGTATCATTTTAATTGTCCGTCATAATTATGTCAATTTAGTCCGTAAAATACTATATAACGCGGCGGTGTGAAAGGGGCGCGGGGAAAAATACAACAAGCGCCCGTATTGCTGCGCCACCCTGTCTGTTGCCATGGCACTGACTCGAAATACATATATTTTAATAGTAATAATAGTCGCCTCCGTTTTATAATTAGGTTTTCTGTTAATGTATATGATCTTTGATGCATTTCGTGATTTTAATATGCACGATATACAAAATAGTCAAGGAGGTCCGCGGGCCGCAACTGACCCCTTCGCGGGCCGCATGCGGCCCGCGGGCCGCCGGTTGCCGACCGCTGCTGTAAAGGATACGTTAGGTTTTACTCGACAGGCGTAATGCATTCTATCGCGCTCGCACTAATGTATTGGAGCCTTGGAGCGAGCGCGATGGCTTGCTTTACGTATCGAGAAAAACCTAACGTTACCGATACTTGCAAAGTCATGGAACGGCTACTGTTGGTAAGTCAGAAGTCATAAGTTATTTATTTGCGAAGCAAATTTCAAATCTGTAATGTCTAATAACATGCACTAGGATAACTAAAGCTAATCCACACTTACATAGCAAAATTAAGAAATAACAATAATGTAATTGGTAAAATTCGAGTTCATTCATTAATTATATATCGCAGATTCACAAAGTATTATGATGAAACAAGGCGGCACAGATGAATTAAGAGATTTGCCTCTTTTGGTAGATATAATATTAAATCTATGTATCTATTTAAGAAAATGTAGAAACGGCATCTATTTTTAATTTACTGGAAAAGGGAAATGGCGTGGAAATGGTTGACGCCCTGGGCGGTGACCCGACGGAAATAGAAGGGTGGCCCCACGTTGCTCGTGAAGGTACAAATGCCTTTAACAATTATAGATGAATTATCGAGAGCTTAGGATAAATAAATATCTTGGGACATCTAACACAAATCAAGTCCCACGGTAAGCTCAATTAAGGCTTGTGATGTGGGTACCTGGCGACGATATATATAATAGATAGATACATATACATACACAGCCATGAGCAAGGAACAAATATTTGTGATAAATAAATACACAAATAATGCCCTCGCCGAGATTCGAACCCGGAACCTCCAACTTCGTAGGCAGGGTCGCTACCAACTAGGCTACGGAGACTAGGGATGCTTGTAGTTAAAAAAAAATCCAGGCTATTTCCAGGTTTTTCTAAAATACCGGTTCCGTTCCCTGCTTAAAGTGCACTACGAAATCAACGAATCACGTTTCGTGTAACGATCGAATTTCGTAGAGTAGGGGGATAGAACAGCGAATGCTTTTTTGGTCTGCATGCACCTTTAGAAACACCGCTCAAATGAATTCCTCTGTATATTCGAATCACTCGCAGTTTAACAACGTGCCTAAGTTTATCATTCCAGTTATCGGTAAGTCCTATAAGCCTAGTTAGTGTTCAGAGTTTCCAACTTCAACCGTTCCTAGTTCTTAATGGCTTAGTAATTTGTTGCTAGTGTTCTACCAACGTCATAACGTCGTAGGGTGTTTGGATAGAGAAGGCACATGCTGTATGCTTGCTGACATCCCGTCAGAGTTAAAGTAATTTTCAAAGTAGGTATACGAGGTGCCCATGAGAAAAGGGAAATTTTTTAACAGCGTATTCCTGAGGCCAAAAGAAGCAAGAAATGTTATGACTGTTTCGAGTTTTGGTGAAATCAGCAAAAAAAAAAACAATTCAATGTGTTTCGAATGCCTCACTACAAAAAAATGCACTTTTTTATATTATGCCAGGTAATAAATGTTTTTTTTTATCATTTGATGTCTGTCTATTAAGTGTGACAAGACGAAGACAACGCAGTAACAAAATCGTTTACTAAAATGCGTTTATCATTACGTAACGGTCAAAAACGATTTTTTAAATAACATTATCTCTTACAATAGACGGAATCCGGCGGCCCTAACACTAAAAACGGAATTCGTAAATTTCGAGGATTTGTCTCTCCCACTCTAATGACGCCTTCGTTTGAGTGACAGAGAAAAAAACCTCGAAATTTACGAATTTCGATTTTCGCGGTAGTAAGCCAGCAAACTTCATTCAAAGGTCAGAAATTCCCTGTTATAATTTTTCTCTATCCTCATGGGCACTTTGTTTTTAATTTATACGCAGTGAAAATCGTATAAGTTTAAATCAGTATTCATCATATTGTTTTTTTTTGTAAGATTTCCTTTGTAGTAAAAGTTACGTCATATTGTGGCCATCGGTGCAGCAATGCAATACTAAAATAGCCGGTTTATGTATCCTTAACGTTGACCTTGTATTTTGTTTGGGTTAATAACCCATTGTTTTGTTCATTGTGCAGTTCTTTTGCATTAATTCTGCATTTTACGTATAACCCTGCGATTTATTCTTTCGGGTGTTATTAAAAGATTTTTTCAAAAGCATATAAGCACTATTGATTTTAGGCGCCCTATATTTTGTCAAGCATTAATTTAAAGTCTAAACTTTTCGATACTTTATCATGTTTTTTTTATTAAGGCGAGTCGTTTTAACGAGTCTTTATTTCAAACCATACCCTTTTCGATCTAGTCACCATTAGATATATGTATTAGAGCGGCCATGGTGCTCAATAGTATCTGCACAGTCATGCACTTGGCGATCATGGGCATTTAGCTCCTAAAGCGTCCATTCCATCCAGCAGTGGACTGAGAGGCGAATGATGATGATGGATGATGGTGAAGCTTCTACCAAAACCTGTAAACTTCTGTCTAGCGTTTCCCGCTTAACATTCAGCCGTTCCATAAACTGAAATCACTAGACCAAATACGACACAAATCTTACATTGTTCGCCGCGATCGAATGGAAATCTCGAATCAGAAATAATTAACATACCGAACTGAAATCAATAAGCCGAGCTATTTTTGGGTTCCGTTACGCACGATGTGGCAAAAGATTACGTTAGTGAATACAATCAGAGGTGTTTAACAGATGTGCTATGCTCTCGTTAGTAGCCGCTTGACATCATACAGCGTGTATATTTGATATTACCTCTAACTGTTGAAAAAAGTAATGAAAGCCTTCAAATTTTACGGCTTGTTTGACATTCCCCTGATAAAATGATCGATATTCTTTTCCCCGGGCATATACAAATTAGGACAGCTAACATTTATCTGACGAAAAATTTTATTTCCAGATAGTGAGACAATGTTGTATTGAACATTTTCCTATGAGATTCAGAGTGCCATTTCAATTTTTTCTTAATAACTAGTTAAAGATCGCGATTCAACATTATTTCCTATATATAGCTATCAGTTAAACACAGCCTTAAACCCTTTAACGGGCAAGACTCAAAAAAATCCTGGGTTCAGCCTAGCAAAATTCTGGACAAGAAAAAAATACAAAAATATAGTGCTATAGGGTGGTCGTTTTTGAGACCTGTGCCCTATAAAGGGAGGCCTATTTCACGAGAATTAATCTGGTGGAAACGGGTAGCCCACCTGTAAATACGAAGACATTTAGTTGTACGCTTCAAATTGCCCTACCAGAACAATTCTCCAAGTTTGAAATAGTTATCGATTGCGCCTTTTGCTAAAGGCTCTTTGACTGAATCCCAAAGGCTAATTCAGTCTTTGAGTAAGATCACAAGTCAAAGTTAATCGCGGAATGTTAGACAACATAGACACGAGGTAGTTTAGAGCGAGTGAGTTTCTAGCAACAAATAACCCAATTAACTACTTCACTTGTACCAAAATAGAATTAGAGACATGCTGGTGGCAGGACCTCGTGCAGGGTCCGCCCGGATAGCTACCACCGTCTTACCCGTTAACCTGCCGCTAAATAGAAGTGTTTGCATTGCTGTGTTTCGGTTTGGGGGTAAGATAGCCGGTGTAATTACTGGCATAGATGGAGGCAATCCATTTAACTCCTCATGGTGGTCAGCGCATAGGCGATTTTTTGGTCGCTAAGTACGTCCATGGGCCTCAGTTCCTGCTTTCAATCAGGTGGGCTGAGAGCTCAGTTGTCTACCTTCGCACAAAAAATTAAGGGCCGATAAAATATATGTGTCCGATAGTATTGGCTGTCCTTTTCTTTTATATTCTAGAGGAAAACGATAGTGATAATTTTATCTGACGGATACATTTAAAGAAAGTGGCGGGAAGTGGTTGGATGCGGAGAGCTGCGGACCGAGTATGGTGGCGCGAATTGGGGAAGGTCTATGTTCAGCAGTGGACGACTGTAGGCTGATGATGATGATGATATATTTAGACGAGGACTGTGTAACACATAAATGTCCAATAAACGTTCGATGTCAAATATCTGCTTCATTCGTGTAGATTTAACGGCGTGACGCAGGGCTATAAAAGGAACGGTGCCTTAAATTAGGTCGAGTTAGGGTTGACAATGAAAGCCGTATTGGCCTAAAAATAGGCGTTGCCAATGCTTTCGTTAAATGAACTGCCGATGCTGTTTAGGCTATAGTCGCCTAGAAATGGCCATTTATCAATATACGATTGCAGATTGCCATCTTGGCTGGGCCTGCATGTAGGCTTTTAAATAAAAAGGGCAGACTCGAAAATTTTGTTTTTAAAAAAGGATTTATTTTGTTCCCCTCGGCAATATTTATTGAAACCTTTAGAATACGTACGACGAACCGTTGGCCGTTGGGGTGGAAAGATTCTCGAGTGGCGGCCACGTAGCGGTAGGCGCAGCGTTGGTAAGCCACAAGGTGGACTGATGACCTGGCGAAGGTCGCAGGAGTCCGCAGGACGCGGGTGGCGCGAGAGCGGTCATTGTGGCAATCTTGGCTCCGAGGTTTATGCCAGCAGTAGAAATGTTTCAGTACAATAATGTTTCGATATGTGTGCCTTGTTGCTCCCATGTACTCGTATAATTATGATGACGACTGTGTCATTGTACCTTCGTTGCGAATTCTCTAGTTCCTACCTACTAATAATATTCCGTGACTACCAGCTTTCTTAGGTTAACCAATCGTGACGACGTCGTGTACAGTTGTCCCACTTAGTAGTCTTCCATCTATATTTAGACCAGTATCTAGGGCGTCGATGACAGGTACCCCAGTCAACTAGGCTTTGGGAAATTTATGTTTTCCGGCTCTGTAATTCCTAGCACGTGAAAGAGTCATGGCGTGGTGATCATTTTCTTCTTGTATTCTATGTAATCAGCGTCAAAACAGTTCTCTCCGAAGTTCGTACATTTCGGTGATTTGTCTCTGTCATTCTAAAGACGCCTTCGTTGGTGTGACAGAGAAAGTCTACGAAACTTGAGAACTTCGGAGTTCACGGTATGCCAAATTCTTACAAGGTTACAAACTAGGGCAATGACATGCATTGACATTGAACGTATGACATTTAAATATTATGTCATTGAAATATATTTTTTATTGGTAATACAATTCCATTTATTTTTGTGTAGCATGAATTTGAATATAATACGGACATATTTATCATAGTGTCAGTAACAGTCGGTGAAAAGTGTGTACACAATTACTAACGCTGATTGAATGAGTTACCGTTTTCCAATTTTGTTACCGACTTTTTTAATGATACAAAATTAATATTGTTTACAACAAAGGTTTTGTAAATTGTAATAACATATCTTTATAAATTATTAAGTGTAAGTTATTTATTATATTAGGTTGTGAGAAATAGTAAACAAAAAGATTGATAATCTTAATAGCATTTACCGATCTGCCTTAATTGTGTACACAATTTTGAGAAAAAAGGCTAAAATAAAAGATCCTTCATTGATCGGTCTAATGTAGGCGTGCACCGTGGGATGTTTAGACAATGGAGGATTTCCTTATTGGTAATTACTAGCGGCTGCGAGCATAATGTTATCAAATGCCGTATGCACTTTACGTAACTATGATAATTGGTTATGTTGCGACTTAGGGAACATACCCATATTACGTGACCCTTTTGTAAGCGTTTTTTGACCCACCCTCCCCCTGGAGACCAAGCGTAGTATATGGTATTCACGTGGTATTTTTTGGTCTATGAAAACGCGTACTGCAAGAGTACAGGCCCTCCGCCTAGTAGTTATTAGTAAATTTGAATTGTAGAATGGTACTTTTGGTTTTAAAAATTGTAGTGATGGGAAAAACGGTGGCGTGTAAATCCAATTTACATTATTACAAAATAATCTCGAAATATACTAGTCACCTGACAAGATACCAGACCCCCCCCCTCCCCCGGGTGACCAAGAGTGGTACTATGACGGCCCCCCCCTAAACAGGTCACGTAGTATGGGTATGTTCCCTTACTGGCCTCGTGGTCTATGACTTATGATGGTCCGGTTTTTATCGTGCCATGCGTCACTTTTGCACTTGCATATTGCAACGCGACGGCAACGATGACAAATTATAGATAAACGTGGGGCCATAATAAGGCTACAGTAGTAGCTACTTACTCGACACGTAAAGATGTCGCTCACTTTCACACTGATGTATT
>JALPQI010004056.1:0-90145 GCA_025490895.1 Thaumatotibia leucotreta | reverse complement strand
ATCATGAAGTTGGATGTTAAACTTTTTAAATTGGTGATGATAATGAATAGGGATGATGACTGTCTGTAGTTAAAATAAATTATTTAACATTATGCACAACATAATACACGAAGAAATTATTACTAAAATGTAGATTACAGTAATTTTTGTATAGAACTTATATTTAATAAATTGAAAAGAACTTAAAAGAGTAGGTTATTTGGCAGTACTCAAACGTGACGTCACTTTTGAGTATTTCATATAAAATTCCATAGTGGTTCGAAAAAAGATGCTGATTTGACTTGGCAGCCATCATCCTTATTGTGATAATATTTGAATACAAGGTTTGTTAGATTGTTCGTAACTCCTATTATTGGGACATTATTAGTTAAAACCGAAAGCTATAAACCTCTTTTTTAACTTAAATAAAAAAAAATTACATGGTTATTAGAAAGAAATTTAAAATACTGTGTACTGTGAAATTTTGATACATTTATAAAGTAAGTGATAAAGGATGTATCTTATTATGCCAATAGTTGAAAATAGTGTAATACTATTTGAACTTACTTATATACATCAAAGAAGGCCACTTTTTCATCAGGATCACTTAGTTGTTTAGCTTCTATAAGTTTCTGGTAATACATCACATTTTCAGGGTTTCTCTTTAATAAGTCTTCATAAACTGCCTCTGCCTCTTTAAACCTGAAACATAAAGTTTGATGTTTATTATTATGCTTAATAACTGGTGTGAGGTCATTAAATGTAGAAGTGGCAATGACATCTGTCAAGTTATGTGTTGACCCCAAACACAGAATAAATAAGACCAGAATTGTCACTGTTGACTACTGCTGATACCCTGTAGGCTTAGCACAGGATGAAAAATCAATAGTAAAGATGGAAAATCTATCTTGCGGCAACATACTGACATACCAATTATGTGCTAAGCATACATATCTTGGCCGATTTTGGTACCTGCCCCAAAACTTGGTCACAGCAATGTAACATCAATACACAACGATAATCAATCACGCAAAACTAGTTTCAATATTTGTGTGCCCAATAAATACAGGTATGTGATGCGGTTTTGTATTTCGACTGTAACCACAACGCAATATCGACCGCAATGTCGGCAATATGTGTCAGCCACACTAGACAATACTGTTTTAAACAAAAACTAGCATTGTTATGCTAATTACGGCAGTGCATCGTCGTGTTGCATGTGTAAGGAGGATTTAAACTCCCTTATGGGTCATAGCGCTACAAATCCTTATGCGAAATTATAAGGTTGCGAATTTTAATACTAAATGGGGATTTCTTAAAAGTTTGTACATGGTTATAAAAATGATTAACAAGCTGTTAAGTTTCTTATTTTGTTACCATTTTTTATAGGAATAGGAATTCTTTTGTTCACTGTTTTGTATAATTAGGAAGTCAACGTAGCCTGGTGAAACTCGATAAGTTGAGATAACTATTCATTAAGATTTAAGATGACAACCTCACGTGAACAATGTTTTATCACGTAATATCATTGATTGTGAAAAAAAAGAATGAAAATGAAAATAATTCATTAGAAATGTTGGTAATATAATAAGATGGCACTTACAGGTAAATTCACTAAGGTGGCACAAATGGAATGGATGAAATGAATGACATCTATCATTGTGTGTATGCGGCCATTCTATACCAATCTGTATCGACTGTCATTTCCACACATAGATACTTTCCGTCACCTACTCAATCCATTCGTGCCAGCTTTTGTGAATTTACCTGTACACACTCACACACTTCACATTCTAATAAATGTGTACAAACTTTTTGAGAAATTTACATATTTATACACACCTCTTCAGCTTCAAATAATATTCCCCGCTAGTTTCCTTCACTGATAATTTATCAAGTATCTGTGTCTGGAACTTATTTAGATGAGATAGTGCTCTGTCAAACTGCCCGGACTCTGCAAGTACCATGTTTTGGTATAATAGCAGTTCTGAATGCTCATAATCATAAGGCCCCTTCATTTGGTTGGTGCGGAAGGCATCTAGGATGCTGTTGGCCATTTCGTAGTCTCCAAGCAAGTGATAGCTCATAGCAAAGCCGATCCAGGAAGCTCTCTGTGTTGGTCGGAGCATAAACAGCTGATACCGAGTATCCTGAAATGTTATAACAGTAGCTGTAATGTGTGTTGCAAACATAAACTTCATCATCATCATCATCATCATCATCATCATCATCGTCATCATCATCATCATCATCATCATCATCATCATCATCAGCCTATGATAGTCCACTGCTGGACGTAGGCCTCTCCTATTAACTATGCGTATAGACGCATTAGGAGGTAACATAAACTTACTGGAACTGAATAACTAACTGCTCAAAATGCTGAGAATGAATGTCAGTTCATATAGCATAAGCATGGAATATAAAAACAAGGCATCAAATTTCAAAAACAGATATGTTGGAAAATTAACCTCCCATTGATAAGTTTAACAAGGGTAGGCAATACAGTATAAAATCCAATCCAATTATAACATTTGATGGCACTACAATATCAAAAAATATATTCAGGGATAATCTTACATGGATCAACCTAGCCCAAAACTAAGCAATCAGTACTATGACTGTTAGATGAAAATTTGTACACAAACATGTGACAAATGTTGTACAGATCTGTAGTATTTGTTAGCAAATAGTTTATTTGAATGAATTCAATTGTGCTATTATTTAAATATTAGGTGTCATATCATATACCAAAGAAAAATTTGTGAAGTTTACCCCACCTCCAGTATTAGTAAACTTTGGTATTTTTTCTTTGGTAAATGAAATGACATCCATTTAAATTTATATGCATACTAGAGTTATGCTTAAAAATACAACAAAAAAAAAACAATTTGAGTTATTCCACAAAAATATGTGCTAATGTTTGTTATACTTCAGATCAAATTATATGCTGCCAATGATTATATTTGATTTAACATATATTATGTTAAGCATGGATATATAAGGACATAATATATAAAATACATTAGGAACTAGAAATCTGAAGCATGCCATAAAAATGGAAGAAATCCGCATCATTGTTAACATTTTTAGATTCATAAAAAGTATTGTGTAGTCATGGCCATATTATAGCAAATAATAACACTAATGTGTCCTATCTCCTTACAACCATTTCTTTTTTGACAACAACACCGAATATAAACATATTGAGTAAAACCATTAGCGATAAAAAAAAATACCTTGTATCCTTCTAAATCCCTCATCTGGATCTGGAGAAGGGATAAATCCCGAAGAATCTGTATATTCTCCTTTTCCCACTTAAGAGCATTCCGGTAACATTTGATTGCTTCATCATATTTCTTATCGGACCTCTGCAAGAGACCATAGACATGCCAACATACTGGCGACTTGAGATCATTGCGAAGCCCTCGACGCACGTATTCGTATGCTTCATCTTTACGTCCTAGGCAGTTTAGTGTTAAACCTTTCATAGCCAATGTCTCTGAAAATAAAATGTAACATTAATCACTAAAAAGGATATGATGCATAAATAAGGTCACTTTAAGTCAGAATTATAATACATACGATAAAATAGAAGTGAGTTACTAAATATTAAGGATTATTTATACATAAATTACTCGTTTGATTACTCACCTCCATGTTCGGCGAATTTAGGGTTGGAGAGTATTTGCTTGGCAAATTTAAGACCATTTTTATATTGTTTGTGTTCATAGCAGCGCTGAAATAAGTACGTTTGTTGTATATTATTTAACCTTATTTATTATTAGATACGGGCTGTCTCAGGATGCAAGGCCAGTTAATATATCTTGCAAAAAAATATATAAAACAGATATAATAAGAACAGGCGATGGCAGGCATTAATAATAATTATATTGTTCGATTGCATGTAGTCTTAACTTGTCATTCAAAAGATGTGCATTATTTTATAATTCAATATAATCGCCGAGGATGACAAGCTATACTAAACCGAAATGTATGTTTACAATTGCACTTACCAAAATTCTTTTGAATAGAGCATTTTCTTTGGGCGGCAAAGGATTACTGGGTGGCATTTTGTTCAAAGAAACGAAGCGTATTTATATTATTTCACTAATAAATTGAAATATAGCTAAAAACCTCGTGGCTATAAACCAAAGAAGTCGATGAAGGATTGTCTATGGGTTTTCGGAAAGATGATAAGTTGGTCACGTGACCAAATTTGGGGATACCAGCGACCAGTTAAAAATAATTAAGTAAAAATCGTATCATGAATAGATTTCGTAATTTAAAAAAATCGTTGCTTGTCTTTGGAAGCAATTAATTTCGTTTACGAAGATTGGCACAAATATGCGGATTTTAGATAATATTTTTAAATTTGATAAAATATAGCAATTATTGTTTTGTTAAATGAAACATATGTGATTTGAAATAATCACTAGCATCAAAAAGAGATTAATCCACCTAGAATAGTCTATTGCTTCGTTTTTATACTTTTTATCGAAGATACAATTCATACAAAAAACTACCTCTCTAAACATCCATAATGTCAAACAATTTACTGTCAAACAGTTCTTGATTTAGCGTTTTTGATTCAACTCGATCGTATATAAATAAATTGACTATTTTTATTTATGTTACTGTGAGTGAACAAAAGTGGGACGTTTACTTTTGAGATAGATGAAATAATATGGGTATAGAAAACATGCGTCGCTGGCCTATGTATCTGATGTTCGCCGTATGTATTCTGCTGGTCCTTTCACTATTAAATAGTGGAAGTATGCTCACCGTGTTGCGAAACAGAGTAGCCGAGATGAGCGTTCAACTTCAAGAATGCTCTAAACAACAGACGTCTTGCATGGAAGAGTCGCTGCGACTTCTCGAACAAAAAGATGGTTACGTTTCCAAACTGGATGATCTCGACAAGGAAAAAGCAAAGCTGGTTGATGATATGAAAGACTCTAAACATAAATTAACAGAGACGGAACTTAAAGTTAATAGAACTAAAATGGACGAGCAACTGTGCGTAGCGGAGCGCGATTCATTGAAAAACTTACAGCTTAGCAAGGAAGGTGTGATACAGACATTGAGATTAGAAAAAGTAACTTTAACAGATCAACTTTCTGAAAGAAAGAAAAAAATAGAAGACCTGGAGAAGCAGGTGGAAACTTTGAAAGCTACCTTAGCATCAATGGCAACCAAGCCTGCAGTAAACATTGTGTCGTCTAAAGTTACACCTGCTGCTCAGCCTCCTAAGTTAAGCCCTGCTTTGAATGTACATGAACCTTTAAATGAACCTATAATTGACAATGATGCTAAGGAAGACATTGATGACACTAATGTGTTAAATGATGACCCAGGATTTGATCCACAGATGTAAATAAGTCATTTTTAATTTAGTGTAAGAATTAATTGGCTGGGCAATAAAACCTATGATTGTTATGTCGTGGCTGATAAGAAAAAAGAACGAACAGCCAAATTGTGAAAATAATTTTAATCATTGATTAAAATTAGTGGTGGCTTAAGCATAAGTGGTGCCACATTTCGAAGTGGCCCTTAGTATAGGTATGTTTAGTATGAATTTAATTATCAGTGCCAAAATTTAACCAGTTACATTTCAATTAACTTTTGTCCCTTTCACACTTCAAAACTAGATTGCCATTGAAAAAGAACTTGACTCACAAATTTATTTTGTGTGATAAATCTAAAATTTGCGTGGTCACTATTTTAAACTGATACTTTTTGTATGAACAAAAGTACACTCCCAGTGCAATACATGACATTTTATCTCTTATGATTTATACTACTAATAGTTTATATTGCATTTACTTACTCATATTTTTTCAATATTTAGTTATCATATGTTAACTAAGCAGAGTTTTTAGTAATTACCATATGGAAGGGATATTCCTACTGACACTGATATCTTTGAAAATGTGGGGGGGGGTCCTGAAAATATCACCAAACATCACCAAAACACTTGTTTCGGGTTTGACATCTGGTTATATTTACAAAGTGATCTTAATCCCTCATGTGTTGTGCATATTTTTTCCTAATAGTTTCCTCATCACTGATCAGTGCTTAGACATATGAAGGGTTAAAGAAAAGGATAGGTGTTTTTTTACTAGCTATAATGCTGTTCATCAGAGAGTTACAAAAAATTACATGTGATTTGTCCGAGGACCCCCCTCCCCTATGGTGATAATTGGTGATTTTTTCTTGACCCTTTTTTAACTTCACATTAATTGAGTGACAATATGCAACACTAGGAAATTCACTCTTTTTTTTAATTCTCAACAATTTATGTTATGTATGTAAAATAATCATTTCCTGATATTTTTCTACTAGGTTGTGAACTTGTGTGTGTAGAAAATGAAGACATTAACATGAACACTAATCAGTAAACAAATCATATGGTCATATCAAGTGTGTCTAACTTGTTGAATGCTTTGTTATATTGAAGTTAATACTTTTTGGAGTTAAGCATTCAAGGCCAATTTGTGAAACACCATTCCCAATTATATGCTGTTCACTTTCCAAGTCAATAAAAGCAATTGGTTTTTAAATTTGTAACTACATATGTATGGACGGCTCTAATAATATGTATACGATTTTGATCCTTATGCCTTTGACATATGTTCCGAAATGTATTCATATTATTAGATGTGACTGTACAGTATATTCTTTGTGACTGTGACCTAATTGTTTACATGGATCATTCAGATATCTAACTAGACTGAATGCTGATGGTGGTAGATAACAATCTCTACAGAAGAAAAAGAAATCCTACTGTTATAGGTACTTCGAATAATAACATTTTTGCTAACCTACTCCTAAATTTGATATTATTCTTACCATAATCTTGGAGTAAAAGTTTCTCATTTAAGCATTAACAATATTATCATTATATATGATGCGTAGACACTGTAAACAAGAATCAAGAGTCAATGTATCAACAAACAGCTATACAAATAGCTTACTATTGCTGATATAGTTAACTGAACACTTGTCTGCTTTGTTTACGCTGTAACAAGGGTCATGAATGATTTGTAAATTGTGTTGCCCTTTGTACAAACAACTTCTTATATGATTGTAATTTATTATTTTATTGTTGATTTGATAATGAGTGACAGTGAAAATTATTAAGAATGACAAATTAATTAAAATCTACTATTTAACTGTAAAGAGCGTGCCTCTGTCGCACACAAAATACCATAACAATGATTTTTCATCACACCTGTTTGGTAAGTGCGCCAATGCGCTGCGGCGATGCGCGCCGTAGATGCGTCATTACGCCCTAGGGCAATCAAGGATTTTCATACAACATTACGTCGCACTAGCGCGGCGCCCGCCGCCCCACACAGGTGGGCAACGGGCGCGTCGCGCCGGGATTTCTGTTATAAAAATTATAAATTTAAGTCATCCCTGATTTTGAGAAATGATTTAGACCATTTTAGAGTAGTTTTGTGAAAATATATTGTTTTATTTACTTTTTTGCCTCACAGGTGAAAAACTTTGTGTGTGCCACGGGCGGTACAAGAATTATGAACATAATTTCTTATTTACCTCCATGAAATGGACATTTTATAGTACATTGTGCATTAAGATACATTCTAGGCTCTTGCATTATTAGAGTAACAGAGACGAAATTTACGATGGTATGCTGTATAATTATAGTGTGACCTTTTTTGAGTATAAAAGTACCTACCTACTATCGTTGCTTATCATGAACAACGCTAAATAGTGCGCGCCTGCAATTGAAATTCTAGTGATTCATAGTTAGAATACAAATTACGACAAAATAGTGTCTTGAGATTGAGATGCAGCGTTGTTCAATTTTTTCATGATAAGCTTCGCTATGTCAGAATATCTTTTCAAAGCCAGAAACAAAGGAAACAAATGAACATTCCATATTTTTCCTCTGAGCAGTTAAGTACAGTCGCCAACGGCGCGGCCAGGGTGCTCACAAATATGTATACAGTCCTCTGTTGTCATAGTGTTAAGAGCGCATGATCAGATATTATTGAGCATGGTGATTATGGTGTGGTTCATATAAAATATCAGACATGCAATAGTTCCACAAGAATAGAGTCAAAGCCTCGACAGAAGTGAGATAAGAAATGAGTTTGTTTACACATTGTTATCATGTTAGTTAGTCACAATGTTAATGTTTATGCCTGAATTAGTATTATAAACTATAATTATAAGCCATTACGGTGCCACGATTTGTGTAGTTTTAGATCTGATTTTTGTACTCTGCTCAATAGTTACTATTCAGTGTTGTATTTACGAATAATTATATTCTTACAATGGGGAAATTCAGAAGCAAGCCTTTCAATTTTCCAAGTTGTATGTATGACCATACATTTGATTTTCTACCTTATTTAAAATAAAATAGGGTGATGGTTGCAATCACTATTGTTATTGAAGTAGAAAATAAAAATAAAATAACTAAGGCTTGTTTTTCAACAACAATCAACATTATCAACATCACAATATTTCAAAACTGGAGGACGATTTTTTAAACTGGAGCGCTCAAAAGCAGTATTTTACAAAGCGTATTAATATTCAGTACGTTTTTTAAAACTTTTTAATGCTCAGTATTAGTTGCCAATATGTACTCCTTGTTTTCAAATAATTGCAGTTAATATTTTTTAAATCATGTTTTTAATTGTTTTTTAACTGCCTAGCCAATTGGGTAGATTCGAGTCATTCGAGCGCCCCGCCCGAAAGTAAAAAATTGCCCCCTAGCGCATGTATATAAGTGAGAGCAAAGGAAATACTTAAAAAATTTTACCGACTATATTAGGAAACATTAATTTTGTAATTGATAAATCAACTATGCTGGCCACGAAATGAAGAAAAACTGAAAGAAATAATAATTCTGCCTCAGTCGAAACCCCCTAGTGTAACGCGCTTACGGTCTTTGAGTATTAGCGGAGATGTGCAAAATTGACCAATTACATTCTTCAAATTCAAAATTCGAAACACTGATGCGGTCTCATTGGCCAATTTTGCACATCTCCGCGTCAGTGGAGCCGCACCCTTAAGGCCACGCCAAACCGAATGCGTGTGCCCGTGTCATAGTAGATGGCATTCCACTTGCACGTCACGCGCCCATGCACGAACCGGTGTGGCTCAGCCTTTAAACTTAAAAATTGTTTTAACACTCAAAGCTTACGGTAGATGTCGCTAGGTATACATGTTTGAGAAATATTTACTGATGTATGGGACAGGCACGGATCCAGGACTTCATTGAGGGGGGGGGGGGGGGGGGCACTGACCTATGATATGACTACATAAAACAGCACCTAGGCATAAATCCAGTGTCAGGGGGGACAAGTGCCCCTATTGCCCCCAAGTTGGATCCGCCTGGTATGGGAAGTTCTCTTATCTCCAAGGAAATTGGAAGAACAGTGGACGACATATCTACAGCCACTTAAATCTCGCCAGAGGCAGTTAATTCTTGTTCATTTCTTTCTAATTGCTATTTACGTTCGCAGTTTCTTGTTGTACAGTCGCCATCAGATATATTGTAGCGTCCAGAGCGTTCAAAAATATCTGAACACGCGTCTATCGTTAAGGTGCGTTCAAACCAAAAGAGCATTCGCTGTTCTATCCCCCGTTCTACGAAATCAACCAATCACGTTTTGTGTACCGATCGAATTTCGTAGTGGGAGGTTAGAACAGCGAATGCTCTTTTAGTTTAACCGCACCTTCATGAGAATAAAGGCGTGTTCAGATATTTTTGAGCACTAAAGACGGTACAATATATCTTTTGGTGGCTGTACTACAAAATTAGGATGTGCATACCGATGCACGTAATGACAATCTGGCCTTAAAAATGACCATGTAATACCGTTTTGTATTCTTTCATGTGTTGAATGTTTAGGATAATCAAGTGGCGATAAGGTAGTACCTACTAATGACATTAAATCTGCCATGCCACTGTGCAAAAAAAAGAATCATTTAATGAGGCTTGAATTGTGGTACAAACAGCAACACTATAAATTGTACATCTATGGTCTATTTTATAATAGGTATAAGGTTTACCAATGTATCACTATCATTGTGAGCGATGGTACATTCTCCCATTAAAAAGTTAATCATACATATACCTTTCAATCTTATATGATAGCTAATGTATGTTCGCCAGTTTACTATTGTGATTATATAATTGAGCATTATAGTTTACAAATCTACTTTTGTTGCTAACTGTACTTGTGTTTATGAAAGCAACGTGAGTGATAATTATTACGTATTTGAAGTTTTTTTATAACATTATTGTGTTATATGAACCCATTGTATACTATATTGAATAAAAAAGGATATCGAATTATATATTTACACGCATAGTTTTATTGCTTATCTCGCCGCCAACTCCTCAAATACCTTGTTATTTTTATCAAGTCTTACCAAAACATTGATTAATTTTGAATGACAAGCTGCTGTTTCAACAACCATTAATCACCAAATTAAAAACGTTGGTTGTTTTTTTTCAACCGATTTCTCCAAGACCCTATCATCTGTGATTAATCATTGGTTTCCTATCATCAAATCCTACTTTCTGAATGCAAATTCCTGTAAATAAATGAAAATTACCAAAAGCGCCATACATGTAATGTAGGTACCTATAACATTTGAAGAGATCCCTCGATTTCTCCAAGATCCCACCATCAGACCCCAACTTAGTGCCAACGGGACAATGTCGGGTTTATACACGTTCGATCACAAAAAAAATCGGTTCACCATTCTCGGAGATATCGGGTAACATACAGACAACAAAAAAAAATTCTGTCGAATTGAGGACGTCCTCCTTTTTTTGAAGTCGGTTAAAAAATTCAAATGTACGTAAAGTAGAAGGGGACTGATTTTTTTTTTTCAGATTAACCCTAATTTGGGATATAATATTGGATAGATAGGTAGGTACCGTAAAACCCCATGTCTTCGCCTGGGATAGGTACCTATCTTCGCCTAGTGTAAAAAGTTGTAGTTTCCGCATTAATTTTAGGGTACGTACGGTGCACAAAAAATTACTAAATAGCAAGTATGAAAAACATTTACTTTGCTATCTGAGAGTTTGTCTTATGATGAGGCGGGAACTTAAACTTTTCACGCTAGGCGAAGATACGAGAATCTACGGTATTTAAAAAGGCGTTTCACATCTTCAGCCTATTACAGTCCAGTGTTGGCCGTAAGCCTTTCCTATTACTTACCTATGCGTAAGGTACCTATATGGGCGTTAGGAGATAATGCCCAATGGCCCATAATCGCCACGCTGGGCAAGCAGATTGGTGATCGCAGTAATGTGTCCATTATGAAGTAGGGGTTTACTTCAATTTTTTTTTGATTTGATAGGAATTAATCGATCAGAAATAATCGTTATAAGTTAAATGGCTGGCTTTACAAACGAGCATTCGCTATTCTAACCCTAGATAGGACCCGGGATAGAATAGCGAATGCTCGTTTGGTCTGAATGCACCTTAAAACACGCACGCATATCCCCCACTCTACGGAATCAACGAATCACAATTCGTGTAACGATCGAATTTCGTAGAGAAGGGGGATAGAACAGCGAATGCTCTTTTGGTCTGCATGCACCTTTAGTGGTAGTGTAAACTTTAACGACAGTTTATTTCTTTTCGTGTAGGTACCTAAATAATATACAGAATTGTGCTCTGAATCTGTATCAGGCATCAGGCTTAAACCATAGGTCCTTAAAACAATTCTTAGTAATCAAAAGAAAGCCACATTCAAATATTTTAACAAGTTTATTGAGCTTATATATTTTAGCATAATGAAACAAAAATCCGTTCTTTCATTACTTCAAGTAATGACTAACAACTTAAACGTAAGACAAGGCTAAATCTCATTTTAACAATGCATTAGTCAATAAAAACACTTTCTATTTTCGAAACTAAAGCTAAATGAGTAATTAGTCTATAACTAGGTATATAATAATTACGCCAATACCAACCTACGAAAGTAAACGTTTTCACAAAACACAAAAAATATGTGTCACACTCTCAAGGATTCTAAGTTTACACAATTATTTTACTTCAGTCACACCGAGTACATACTTACCTAATAAAATCATAATTGAAATAAAAAAATTAAGAGCTTCGAATATTGCGAAGGTGGTACCAGAATCGAAAATCCAAGTGTCTTAAATGCATAGTGATGTATCGAGGGTTGCCTGGTGAAACCCGATAAGTAGAGCAAACCGGTTTTTGAAATACGAACTATATGACACTTACGTGAGGTTGACATTTCAATGAAAAATTATCTCGGCTTATCGGGTTCCACCACGCAACCCTATATGCATCACGTAGGTACTTTCGACCCTATTGACAACATGTCAGAATTCAAATTTGAACAAATCTTTATCAAGGTCATGCATTTAAGGGTTAAGACAGACGGATATACGATGGGGGCTTTCTCTATTGCATACTAAAGGATACAGACGTTCGTTATGTGACTTAATCGTCATGGATGTATTTTTCAAAAGTAAACTGCACTTTAGAATGCTTTCTAAGTTTGAAAATTAAATTAAATGTCTTCTGGGTATATAATAATATGTGAATTGTTAGCTTTAACATAATGTCACCCAGTACTAAGTTAGTACACAAAAGTGTTTAGTTAATTCAACCAAAGTTACATTTTACAATTTCGCTGTTTGCCTCTCTAACGCACGCACATATCTGAATTGCCTGTTTCGGTTTACATATTCTTGATATGACGATAAGCAATCGATTTTTTTTATGAACATTATTCAATCTTAAACTTTTCGTAAAGAATAACCCTAACTACGTAACTAAAACTACCCCTTAGGAATAAAAAAGCAAATCGGTGGTATAGTGAGACAATGACCCCAGCATATTTATGCAATAGATCGATCCAGGGTTAATTTCAGAAAAAAATTGTATTCCACGTATAAACCTCACTTTAGCGAACATGTACGGCGCTATCACTGAACACAATAATATGAGTTCAGTGTAACCTATATCTATATTATACAGGGTAGATTTGTTTTGGGTCAGTGAGCTTTTGATCCTGAACATAAACAGGATCCATTGGCATTAAAAAAGAAGTTTCTCAAAAATTACCATTTTCTCGCATCCTTTAGTTTTTTCCAAAATCTATAAACGCCAATCTTTATTCATTTCACATCGAGGCAAGGTCTTCTAAGACTATTTTCACGTAGCTACTCTGGATCTGGTAGCTGCCCTCACTGGCCCAATAAGAATGTCCATCCTGTATAACAACACCAATTTAAAAAACATTCTGTATAACAGAGTACAAGTAGGTACAGCCGCCATCAGATATATTGGAGCGGCCACGGTGCCCAAAAATATATAAACACGCACTCTAACGCCATAACAATAGAGGTCTTCTCAGATATTAGTGGGCACTATGAACACTGATACATATATAAGGTCCTAATTTATTAGTTGCAGATATTTTAACACATGATACTTTACATTAAAATAATTATGTAACTTTAAATATAAATTAAGAAATATTTTCATGTAACTTTTTTGATTTCATTTTCTTAACAAAAAAAATAATTGTAATTTCGTCTGAAAAAAATCATCATGTGCATTATCACATGTCACAATAACACTGTCTGTCATGTCATCAAACGACACAATCCAGCGGAAAATAACAAGATATTGACAATCAAGTTTTTAATGTATCGACGTGAAGTGGCCAGTTCCAGTTAAGTGGTACGTAAAAGACGTCCTAGAATCTGTTCAATGAGTTTTCATTTAATAATCACATAAACAGGGTGTTTTTACGTAGCAAATTTGTTCTTCCGTTTTCTCCAAAAAAACATCGTAAAAGCTATAATGTTTCACGGTTTAATATACTCCAGAGACCGAGTACTATCAGCTGTGAAAATATCTGCATCTAATAAATTAGGACCTTATATTGAAGACTACTATAGGTAATCATAATATATCTGACCTGAGAGCCACTCATCCAAGACTACAAAGTTCACGACATTTTAGTAGGTATATATATTCGGCAATCAGCGGTACCAATAAATTTATTGTTTATTATAAATATTGAATGAAATATACCAAAGAAAAATAGACCAAGACAGATATCACCACCATCCTAGGTGGGAATTTCACCCACGTACTTAGCTTTCGCGGCGGGTGCCTGTAGCATGCTCGGCCACTCGGTCTTAGCAACCGCCAGTTAATTTTCTCGGGTATATGCAATCCCTTACAAGGCTAGGCGCCTTTAACCATACTCTAAGGGCCAGGCAAGTAATAAATACATGCACCTTCTATGCGAATACATTTCGGTTTTCTGGTACAGCAAGAGAGCTGGTGCTGCCATCTATCGAAGTTTTTGAGAAACTCAAATGAAATGTTTGTGGACTTGGATGAGTCTTGCTCTCAGGTATGCTGGGGGCCAGAAGATGAAGGCGGAAATACAAATAAAAAAAACATAAGTTACAACAGCATAAGGGTGCAAATATTTAACTTATTTTGATCTCTGCCAATTTATAAAGAGATCAAAAATAAAGATGGAAATCTCGTAAGGAGATTAATTAATGACCTCAAGGCAGATCAGTTTTAAAACTATAAGTTACTTTGTAATCAGTCAGTCATATGGCTATAAGATAACTAGAATACAGAAGACGAAGATATCTTACATTTTTAAATGAAGTTGTTTCAAAAGAGCAGATATCATAATTTTCAAGATTTTACATTTTTCCTCAAATTAATGGTGGTAAAAATCGTATGGCTCGCCTGCGTAGCCTATGGACGCTTAGATCTCGTGTCAAAACGTGATGCCAACCTTACATAGAATATAAGATTAATGTATATTAATATACAAAGAACATAATCAATACATGAAATGCCTACACCTTATCATCACAATATTCATATTTCATAAGGCATTCTCTTAATGTCAAACTTAATATTACATTATATTAAAGAGGTACTACCACACTCTGTAACAACATTTAAATTTTTTTGAAGCAAGTTTGGAAGACAAACATACTGCCATAACATCAAGTTCATACACCCTAAGGCTCTGTCAAAATGTAAAGATATTCTTATATCAGGAACAAAATACATAAAATAATAAATGTTGTAACAAATAAAAATATAACTATCATATCACAATGTTACGAGAAGTATATGAAAATGTGCAATTGCAAAACAGAAATCAGCCGGCCATATCAGCATGCTTTGTGACAAAATATAGCATAATTTACAATATAACTTTATAAAATAAAAATGCTAGAACAGTCAAAGGTAATAGCGAAAATCACTTGATCTTTTTCGATTCGTCTTCAGCCGCTGCCTCAAATGCAGCCAAAAGGTTCCTACGGCATTTGGTCTCATCAATATAATGCAATGACCAAATGATGTATTCCCCAACATTCAATGGATCTTCTGAATAACTGATTTGTACTTTGCATTTTCTTTCCCATTTCATGGAGTCCGAACTGCGGTTGTTCCTTGTTCTAGTGAATTCTATGTATCCATTACACTCTACAGCAAGTTTTGGCAGCTGTGCATTAAGAGCCTCATGAGATGCAGTGTTACCGCTTGTAGAAGGTAGACAATCTCCTTGTCCGAGCTCGTGATTTGGTGGAGTGACGGCTATACACTTCTGTTTCGGTTTCCTATCACCAATTCCATCACCTTTGCTGCTTACATCATCAGGATGGCTACGTTTTAAGCTATTATGTTGATCCTCATGTAAAGATTCAATATGTCTGCTCTTAATCCTTTTCCTTTCTGTGCTTTTGACATCATCAGATTGGCAACCATCTGCCCACTCCGGGCTATTACAGTTAGATCTTAACACCCTTTTCTTAGCTGATGATTTGGAGCTAATTAGCTCGGGTGAATGCAGAGGACTAGCTAGAACTGTATCATCCTTTCTGAAAAGTAAATAAGAATCTTATTACAATCAGTTATGAACTATTCTGCTAAGTATCTTATGTAAGCTTTGTTAATATCTATTGCTAATCATTTACCACTGTATTGAAATAAGGAATTAAATGAGGATGTAGGAATTGATAGAAAGAAAACTTGAAATATTATTTTAAAGAAAGAAATTTATTAAAATATATCATTAGAGTACAGACCTCATTTTAACAATTCTTTCTTGCCTCAATTGGATTTTATCAATGCTTTCAATGGTAGTAAAATCATGCCTGGAGCACTGCATATCAAATCGCAAGAATGACTGAACTTTCTTTCTTGTTTTAATTGTTCTGCCAAACCATTCAAGTATGGCATCATCTGATAGGTACAAGCCAAAGTTCTGCCTTTCATGGTCCATCATGCGTTTGTACCATGAAATGAATGCGCGTGCTTGCTGACGCTCTGTAAACTTGTTTGTGGCATTATTATTGTCTTCTTTGTATGTGTTCAGATTGTATGACTTGGTTATATTATTTTGCTTGCGAGGAGTTACTGGTGAGTTGGACATGGTTTGAATTCTGTAAAAAATACATTATCAGATTGTATTTTAGTTCACATCCAAACATAAAAAGTTTTACAATGTTACTAGATCATTTGAATTGAATTCAACTTCTTGGAGTCAACTAATTGGAACTCTAGGCCACACAGCAACTTTGTCACACTGACATTATAAATCAGATTATAAGAAATCTCGTACTACTTGACATTTTTAGATCGTTCTAGAGTGGCCTAGGGTTCCAACAGGTTGAGTGTACATATTACAATCATCTTTAGTACTTTATTTAATATCATTATAATAGGTATATCTCTTTTGGTACTTCTCACTGGAATGGGTAAAACAAATTTGTCTTAAACCAGAAGGCCCTTTTTATTAAAAGTTAAAGTAATCAGAGTACAAATACTTACACTTCTGAGAAAGTATTTCGACAACTTCTTGAGAACTTTTTGCTTGGCGTGCAAGATTCAGGCGCAGGTTCTGAAGTCGACTCTTACTTTCTTCAATATAAGCAGTAAAGGAGAGATCAATCTCTGCCAATTCCTTGTGTAATTGATTTACAGTTTGATGATTCTCCACTATTTTCTCTGAAACAAAATATAGCGTCAATAGGTTGTCATAATAAACTAAAACAGTTGAATTACTGAATTAAAACTTTTTGTAACATAACCTACTTAAACAATTCGTAACTTGTAGAGCCAAATGATCCCGGCTCAAATCTTCAGATGCTGTCGAATACATCTTATGTTTGAAGTTTTAAATATTAACATTCGCTGATTCAATTCACAATATGCAATTTGTTAGATTTACGAAAACAAAAAGTGTTTAGCGTCTTCTACAAAATGATAACCATAGAGTACAGAAAACTTTTTATGTCATAACATAAAGAAATGATGAGATTCGTTATTAGGTTCGTTATACGAGTTCATCGTGTTATTAACATAGATTCGATTGTTTTTAGGTAAGTCAACTTTGAAAATGAAAATAATTGTGGTACAGACTATTATATAGGCTAAGCAGTAAACGTTACAATATTTTCATTTATTTATGAACGTAATAATTAATGTATTATTATAATTGCTCGTTAATTTGTATATCCTCCCATAAAACACCTAAATAATTCCAAAACCTAACCTTTGTCTATGGCCTCAATAATGATACCAGTTTATTAAAAATCTTCTATTATAGTTATTAAGAAGACACTCAACTCATACATAAAAACGAACATCCTCTTTTGTA
This sequence comes from Thaumatotibia leucotreta, assembly GCA_025490895.1. Taxonomy (NCBI): domain Eukaryota; kingdom Metazoa; phylum Arthropoda; class Insecta; order Lepidoptera; family Tortricidae; genus Thaumatotibia; species Thaumatotibia leucotreta. The sequence goes on along the minus strand of JALPQI010004056.1, from coordinate 72,475 downwards.
GTTTTAAATGACAAAAACTGCAAAATTTAGTATCGATGCAATTCTATACCTTTTAAATTAAGTCTACCTACACGAAAAATACGTCTTCACTATACTACAGTCGCACAGCTCATTTAGATCCATCCATGAATATGGGGACTAAATGTAAAATAAGCCGTTCTTCTGATTAAACGTATGCTCTGTAAACGTTATTTTCACTAAAATTAATTTTAATCTTATCCTGAAACTTAAATTGTAATAAAATTTTCATCTATTCTGATCGGAAAGTTAAATCTTATAGTGAAGTCGAAACTTCGAAAGTTGCTGTCGTGTCCTTAGGGTAGGAAGTATTTTTCATTGAATCTTAATCGATTATTTTACTTTACTCAAAGTACCTATAGTGTTTAACTCGAGTGAAAGTGACCTATTGACCCATCTTGGAATGGGTGCACTCTCGACCCTTGGTTAACAATGTACTATTTTTGGCCCTCGGTTTTTCTCATAAATTGCATAATATAATCTGTTGCCGCCACGGAGATATTTATGAAAACTGGCATAATAATGTGCATTATTACCAATTGTTTTCCAATCTTAATAGTTCACATACCATTATTATTACGATTACATTATTGTCAAACCATAAATTAACAATACATTGAAACTGTAGGTAGCTTAAATCAATGTAGATACCTACCTATGCTTTTCTTATTTTTTTATTTAATGATTTAATAATACATTAAGCGTCTATGGCTTCGTAGGTACATTTGACATTTTTGACAGGACCCTTAGGTATTTATATCTATCGAAAAAATTGAAGCGAAACTACGTCAAATGTTCGAAGTTATACTTATCTCACAACAGTGATGCAGGTAACTGTGTCAATGTTGGTGACCAACTGACCACTGACGGCACTGACCAAGGCCGCATGGTGACGGTATTAGTTGTCTCTTCTCTCTCCCGTAGGTGGCGTAAAAGTCTACTAAGGGTTTGCAGTGTCATTGACCATTAATTTATAAAATATTGATGACGGGCATCAGCGTCATCATAATGGATGGACACATTACTACGATAGCTAACCCGCTTGTCCAGCGTGACGATTATATAGGCATTACTTTCTAACGCGTCCATAGGTCCATAAGTCCATACGCATAAATAATAGACCTGTGTCCATCATTGGACTGTTATTTTAAGCTGATGACGTATATGATATATGATATCCCACAAAATAGATACCTATTTTGCCTATACAGGCTCAGAGTTTAGTCTAAACTTCACAAAAACTATAGTAACCAAAATTTATAGTTTGTCATTTAAAACTACAAAATATTACATTAGTTATGAATTTTATGGTGATTAAATTGAGTTTGTTAGTTGTTATCATTAAAGTCAATTTTAAAAATATTGAAATTTAAGGCCTCTTAACAGGTACGTGGTCCCAAACCTTTATGACTGGTGAAGATTCCTACCATTAGTAGGGTATCCCAAAATACGAAGCCAACCATAGACGAGATTTTAATTACGTGAGCGAACATTGGATAGTGGAACGTCCGCGCTTATTTGGGAGTGGTAATGCGCCGAACCAATCTACTGCGTTCCCGTGATCATTGACTTCGGCCATTGGTCTATCCTATGTCAACCAATCATTGAAAAACCAGTGAGGAGTCCCAATGTAAGTTTACATTTTGACTGAATATCACTTCGGAATTAGAAATGGGCATGCGTTGCTGGAATTATGAGAAAAGTTTCATTTTAGACGTGGAAATGTATTTCGTGTTTGAAGAAATTACTTGATTTCGGCCATTTTGGTTGCGTTTCCTTCGTTCGTTCTAGCGAGTGACGTGAACACCTTATGACAAAGTACTTTTTGTATTCCACGTAAGATAAATTATATTTTTGTGAAGTTACTTCTTTCTATTTATTTGCGTTGATACTTTTCCTAATTTACATCAGGTAAATTTTAGAAGTGATAAAGTTATCATGCGTTTTGGTATAATAAAATGTAGTTAACTAAACCTAATTAACCCTTTCATCATATCATTATCATTACATTATAAACTAATTATACCGGAACTTTGTATGTGTACTGAACGTTCCAGCTACCGCAATTTAATGAGCTAGTTTTGAAATTAAATAAATCAATATTTTCATCTAAAATGATAACAATTATAATATAAGATTTATAAGTCTGTTTGTTGGAAAATTTATTATAATATTTATTGGGAAATAAAATGTATGCAATGCAGCTTTGATAGCCTAACTAGAGTTAGCTGATTAATTCATTATTTAACTTTTCAATAATTATACAATAAATATAATCAGATTAATTCATTATTTAATTTTGTAAATAATTATACAATAAATATAACAACATTTGGCTGGATACAATAAATGCAAAATCTGGCATATTAACCAGTAGAATAGAATGGAATAGAACAATAGTTTATTCATCAGTTTTTGACAACTAAGGACAGATGATACAATACATATTACTAAACAAACAGACATACAGAGCTCATCTCAGGGTGATGCTAGCTGGCGTGAGTCAGCACTGATCTCCTGATGAGACAATATCAACACATTGCATATATGTATATTCTAAATCAAATGTTCATTGCAAAGAAGTAATATTACAAACAAAACCTATTAAATTCCAGTGAGCCATGGAGCACACTCAGATCCAGAGCTCGGATGGCACCCAGGTGATGACCATCAACGGGCAGCAACTGCAAGTGCTGCAGATGAACAATGCAGGCCCACACATGATCCAGGGGCCCAACGGACAGCAGATTGTGGTCCATGCTATACCAACCACTGCACCTACTATTCAGGTACAATCACATCTACATGTGTACATTTCAGAACCTATGCCCTCCTGCCGTCATACAGTTTTTACTAGTGCGGAGGAATCCTTGCCTACTCTTAATTACTTATTATCATGTATTACCATCTAAGTATGTTTCATGTATGCAAGGAGAAATAAATAAATTTTATATTATTATTATGTCCATGTGCACAAGGCTCAAAATTGTTACAGATTGATTTTTTATTCACTGCCATACTTTAGAGGGTTAATTCTAAGGTCATATTGATGAACTTTTTCTATGGGACAGACATCAGATTCAACAAAAAAGATTAGATGTTCCATACAAACCCTGAGATATTAGTAGGCGGAAATGTAAAATATAGGTATTTTTGGAGCCAACCTGTTTCAATATTTTTAAATTACTCACTCTGTACTATGCCTATACTACAAGAAACTATATGAAACTACTATTTATACTCCTAAGGCCCAGAAATAAATAAAGGAAAAGCCAGAAATAAAGCTGATTTTAGTTTGTGCAAAATGCAACTCTGAACAAATAAAAAAAAATTGAATTTGCTCATGTTAATAAGTACAGGTAGAACCATGGGCCTTGCGAGGCTCTGGCCTAAAACTGATTATTACTAAAAATTAAGCCTTAGGTCTAACTTGTGTATTATATTGTAACTACTAAATTAAAACTCATATAAAACAATACCAAATCTTGTCAGAAACCTCAGCTCTATCTCTCAATTGGCTATAATTCAAGGACTGTAATTGGTAGAGTTGAAATTAATAAAGTTTACTGCAACAGATAAAGCACAATATGGTTTAGAATTAGAACAAGCAAGGCGTGAGTTAGATTAATTGTTGACTGGTTTTTTACCTACTTTTACAAATTTCTGACTATTACTTGCGTAAATCATAGCAAAATATAACAGATAAAAAGTTAATCAATAGATTGATAAGAGATATAAGATATCTTACATGATATTTGTGTTTGTTATTATATCATCTTTTTTTATACATGCATTCTCAGCTGGGAACACCACAAATCCAGGTAGTAGTATTTAACCCAGGTCCAAACGCCAAGGCAGTTTATATGCAGTTTACAATACTATCATGCTTATTGCAATATATACAGGGTGGCTAAAAAATAACTGCATTCCCATTGCCAGTGAGGTTTTAGGACTCGGAATAGACCCTAGGAGATTTTTTTGGAAATTAGTTCAAGTTTCTGAAGCAGTACTAATAGGTTCTTATTTTACGTATTAAAGAACGATCGACCCTTCTGAGACGTCACATGGGTTTTAATCAGAAACCTCACAGGCAACGGGAATGCACTTATTAAACTTATTTCTTTTACCTTGGTCGCATTTTGTAAAGTTACAATTTACAATTTTGCTGTATGCCTCTCTTTCTAGCTAATGCGTCCGTGCGTTAGAGAGGCAAACAGCGAAATTGTAAAATGTAACTTTATAAAACGCGACCCTTGTATATAATTGGTGGGAGGGGTTACAATACGTAACCCGTAAGTATCAAGTCATGATTATGAACATTCAGTTCATTTCTTTGTTAAAGGCCTGTAGTTAACTGACTTGGTAATGGTGCCAGCGCAATAAAACTTAAAAAAAAATACAAAACAATACTAATGAGATTTGTCGGCTTGCAGATGGCGACACCAAATGGCCAACAACTTCAGCAATTACAAGTTTTACCTCTATCCAGTCTACAAGGTATGAATTTTGATTAATGATTGAATATTTTATTTATATACGAATTAAGCTCAGGGAAATTTCCGCCCAAGGTTTTCTGTATTATTACAAGCAGTTGGTTATCCTATGGGCGTGCGTAAACTTAGCTTTAAAATAACTTTATCAGTAGAAATGGTGCTTTTTACGCACTGATGTGAGACTGAGAAGTGGTTCATTTCTTGTCAGTTTTATTACACATTTCAAGGAAATGTTTGATAAACTGTAATCCTTTTGAAACTCAATCAAGTTATTTGCCTTACACATTTCCATACAATTTGTATGCATGAGTGGAATACGAATAGCATGCTTGACCATACTACCCCATATCAGTGACCGATCAATGTTTTTTTTATTCTTAAAATTCAACCTAAATTTCAGGAGCAAGTAACAACATGCAACCAATGCAGCTAGTCCAAACAGCAGACGGACAGACATTCATCTATCAGCCGAGTGCAAGCGCTCCGCAGCCAGCTATAGACCAACACCAGATCATTCACCAACCTGCAGGTAAGAAAGTAACTCATTCACTGCCACAGACGCACATGTGCATACAAGTAAATGTGAAAATGAAAAAAATGTTTTTTAGTACAGATGGTGCCTTTTTTAGGCTCTAGTGTGAGAAGTGGCTCATTTACGTCAGGTCCAAAACTTTGGAGGGCCATCTGTACTTAAAAACGTCGTACGAGACACGTGCAAAAAGGAAATTCATAACTCGTGTCTATTTAAAACACTCCCTTCGTTCGTGTTTTAAAACATCGCCACTCGTTTCGAATTTCATGTTTTTCGCAATTGTGTCGTAATGTACTAATTTAAGATAAGCAACTTTTACAATTTAAGTAATCTGAGTTAATAGGTATAAGTGTATGTTAACACTATGTTAGACTTACCTTATAAGTGACGCCAGTCTGGATTTAGTGGTTTCCGCACTAGGCAAGCCTGTACCGCAGGGGCCACTTAAACGTGTTTCAGAATGTAAAAACCATACTTGTGTGTGTCAAACCCAAGTATGGTTTTTGCATTCTGAAACACGTCTTCCTGATATAAATCAGGAGGCCTATTTCTCAAAAGTAAATTGTCGGTTGACAACCAAAACTCACTAAGTAACAAATACCTACTTGAAATAGAGATCGTTTCGTATCTCAGTTCTGATTCAATACTGACATAAGAGGTTGCTAAGAGTAGTGACAGTTTTTATAGTGAGTTTTGCTTGTCAGCCGACGAAATTTCAGAGTACAAACAAATAACGACGATTCTAGACGACGACCAAATGTTTTTTCAGGTTAATAATATTAAGAAATGTTTTTTTTTCAGTAATCAATTTAAATGGTAACCTGGTGCAAGTGGCGGGAGTCGGCAATGCGGTTCAGCAGCAGCAGATAGTGAATCAGCCCAATATTGTCATGGTAAGTTTTTGAGATAGAGAGAGATAAGCCGTGAGACGGCAGTGAGAATACATTTGTCACCACCCTAACTCCTCCTGCGGGTGTCGTAAGAGTCGACTAAGGGATTGAAGTGTCACTGACCATTATTTGACAAAATATTGATGATGGGCAGCAGCGTCATTATAGCGAACACATTACTACGATCGCCAATCCGCTTGCCCAGCGTGTTGATTATGGACATTTACCTCCTAATGCGTCTATACGCATATTTAATAGGAGAGGCCTACGTCCAGCAGTGGACTATCATAGGCTGATGATGATGATGATAATGATGCAGACGCTCTACTAACTTGATTAGTGGTGGTTGGTGATCCACCATTGTAACTTTCTAAAAAATCTAAGATTTATACATTTTAAATCGCGATATTTAAATGCGTGATTTTACAGTTTGTACGTCACCCACCTATACCTAGTTGCCGATTTCTAAGAACGAACGTTTGAGTTTAGAAATGAGCTTAACCCAGATAAGCCTGAAACCAAAAAAATTGACCCCCGGACTTTTTAATGATAAAGTGATTAATTGTCAATAAAACACTACAATTATTAAAAAAAAGAAAAAATAACGGTGGTATAACACCTGGTCGGCGTAAGTGGGTTGTATATGACGTTAAGACAAACGGCGAGTCTTACCCTCATATTAATAAGGTTAAATTTATAACTCAATAGTTCATTCTTAGAAATCAGCAACTATAACAACGAAAGAAATATACTTCGTTTTATTTAAGATTAGAATTATCTGTCAAACGGGTGAACAAAGAAGCAGTGGTCGTAAACCTTCCTTCTTCGATTTCGGCCGATACCAGTGAATTACTCGGAACTTATGTACATACATATCATTTGATATTTAATTTACCGATAGCTGAACGCATAGTTTTCACATTTATTATTAATTTATTGGCAAAACTGTATTAAAAAAAAAATTAGTGTTTTATAAGCAAGATGGATTATAGCGACAATTTAGAAAAAAGCTAAATATTGAAGGTTTTCGTTTAGTGTTTGGCGGTTTTTGACTAAGTATTTTTTTATACATCTGCAACTCATATCGTACCGATTTTACATTTACTGAATTTAATGAAGTTTACAGTCTAAAATTTAATAATATTTGCATATTTAATCTAGCTTACATTATGCACGCCCAGTACTTTTAAAAGTCATGCAAGGATTAAAACTATCGGTATAAAAGCGGACACGGTGTAATAAAGACTGAGCAGATGACAATAGTAAGACAACCCTACCCATCGGCAACGTCGTTTAGTATTTGTCGCCATTATGGGCGGCCTTAATCTGGGACGCTCTAACGTAGTTTGAATTTGGTAACAAATTAGAAAATAAAACTCAGATGACAATGATGACATACTCTACATAGTTTTATTCACTGTCAGTGGAAGAGTCCGAGGACTCGGAACCACCAACGTTTATAATAAAATTTTCCACAGTGTTATCTATTATATTTTCTAATTTCATTTAAAAACTTATTTTCTTTTAAAATGTTGTATACCGTAGCCAACGATATGCCAGCAGTCTCAGCAGTCTTTTTCACACGGTCCGATTTAGTGGGATATTCCTTTCTATGGCACATTACTAACACTAATTTGTAAATATTCACCACCATCCGCTTTTCACTGGCAGTCAGAGGATTTCGCTTTTGCCGTTTCTTCTTTAGAGATGAAAAAACGTTAGCCAGAACCGGCTGCGACTCATCAATTTTAAATGTGCACCAACAAACAAAATATCTAAATAGATCAACAATTAATAATGAAATTGAACAAAAACGATAACAATCAATCTTTAAGTAAGCTAACAGCAATAGAAAACACAACCGAATCAACCGACAAATCGAATAACAGATAGTGACAGTGATGTTTTAAAATTGTGTGAGAACTCTGCCTCTTTAGGTTTTTTAATGTACAACCTTTCCATGAAAAATTGCAAACGCAATTTATTAAAATTCTTATCTTTTCATCTTAGAATATAAATCAACTAACATTATGTTTCTTATCTGTTCACAACACTGAGTAATGTATGTATTAATATAGCATGACAATAAATACGTGATATTTAATAACTCGTATTCACTGTTCGATCCGCAGAATGTGCCTGTAAAAAAACCTTATTTCTCGTTCTGCAAAGGTCTTTCTAATGCTAAAAAAAACGAAGTATAAATGAAAGTGGTCACGTAGCGAAGTTGCCAATCGCTAACGCTTAGTAGCGTATCGTAGTTTTCCCTCTCTGTCTGTCTTTCGTATTAGTGCGACAAGGATAGTTAGCTGCCTTTCGTTTACGATTGACGATTAAGCGTTAGCGATTGGCAACTTGTCTAAGCACCCAGATCACCGACCTCTTTGATTTTACAGATTTTTTTATTTTATTGAATTACTTGACACAAGTTTAATTAAGAAAATACAATATCGTCCCACAAAACTGTTACAACAGTTTGACTGTGGGAGCGGCAGTCTTAATTAATTGTTTTGACAGGGTTTTATTCGAACTGATTGTACTTAATAATAACTAGACCCCGGATTGTTGTGGCAGTGACGTCACAACAGGGTGATTTGGGGAGTAAATGGAACGGTAGAATAAAATGACACACAAATTATAAGATAAGATAATATAAGAAATTACATATTATGTAAATTAATGTGACGTGCAGTTGAAAATAAAGCCAACAGTTTATATCTAAGGTCAAACTTTATATAGGTCTGTATACTCTGTATAGTTTGCATACATTGATTCTGCATAAAAAGTTAATTCTAATATTTATGTTCCATTTTCTGAATGGACCAGTGGAATGAAATGATTATTCGACCGGTCAGTTTTTTGTCGAGAACTAGTAAAACTAATATAAAAAAATATTGATCGATTTACTGGAATTTTTTTATTGTGATTTTATTCCAATTTATTCGATTACGTAGGTATAATAAATGAAATTATGTTTTCTCTGAAGAAATAATAGATTTACATTTTTATCTTATCTTATAATTTACGTATAATTTTGTTCTACCATTCTATTTACTCCCCAAATCATCCTATTGTGACGTCACTGCCACAACAATCCGGGGTCTAAAATAACTATGTACCACTAAAGAAGCATTACTTAGCAATCAAGTATTGCTTCTTTAGCAGTCTCCTGAATTTATTATAATTTTGTTCATGTCAGATGGTGAACAACAACAATACAGCTAGCACAGCGAGTACATCGTCAGCACCCGAAGCGACGTCCGACGAAGAACCGCTGTTATACGTCAACGCGAGGCAGTACAAGCGCATTCTCAAGCGGAGAGCTGCTAGGGCCAAGCTGCATGAACAGGGGAAGATACCGAAAGAAAGACCCGTGAGTTATTCATCATCATATCAGCCTTAGCCCTCCCCCTAAAGGTGCGTGCAGACCGAAAGAGCATTCGCTGTTCTAGCGCCCGTTCTAAGAAATCAACCAATCACGTTTTGTGTACCGATCGAATTTCGTAGAGTGGGAGGTTAGAACAGCGAATGCTCTTTTAGTTTAACCGCACCTTAAGATAGCCACAATGACCGGCCCTGCGCCACCCGCTTCCAGCGGACTTCTGCGACCTACACCAGGTCATCAGCCCACTTTGTAGGGGTTCCGGTACACACACGGCCACTAGAGAACCTTTCCGCTCCAACGGCCATCGGTTCTACGTGCAATGTGCCCTGCCCACTGCTACTTCAGTTTAGCAATTCGGAGAGCCTTGAGTTATTCCGTATAATTTATGTTACATAGGCATTCGCACTTATTTCATTACGAAATTACAGTAGCGATAAAATGTAGGCACACACCACGCTTGTATAAGTAAGATGTGTCAGGGTAACTGTGCGGTCACCGGAAAGGTGGGAGTCAGGGTGTGCCAGACCAAGCTACATGAACAGGGGAAGATATCGAAAGAGAGACCCGTGAGTTATACAACTTGATCCACTGTAGCGAGGTCGAAGCGACGTCCGACGAAGAACCGCTGTTATACGTCAACGCGAGGCAGTACAAGCGCATTCTCAAGCGGAGAGCTGCTAGGGCCATGCTGCATGAACAGGGGAAGATACCGAAAGAGAGACCCGTGAGTTTTTCATCATCATATCAGCCTTAGCTCTCCCCCTAAGATAGCCACAATGACCGGCCCTGCGCCACCCGCTTCCAGCGGACTTCTGCGACCTTCACCAGGTCATCAGCCCACTTTGTGGGGGTTCCGGTACAACCTTTCCGCTCCAATGGCCATCGGTTCTACGTGCAATGTGCCCCGCCCACTGCTACTTCAGTTTAGCGAGTCGGAGAGCCGATCGCACCGTCGGTGAGTTATTCCGTACAATTTGTATTACATAGGCATTTGCACTTATTTCCATTACGAAATTACAGTAGCGATAAAATGTAGGCATACACCACGCTTGTGTAAGTAAGATGTGTCAGGGTAACTGTGCGGTCACCGGAAAGGTGGGAGTCAGGGTGTGACAGACCAAGCTGCATGAACAGAGGAAGATATCGAAAGAGAGACCCGTGAGTTATACAACTTGATCCACTGTAGCGAGCTCGAGGCAACATTCGACGAAGAACCGCTGTATGCGTCAATCCGAGCCAGTACAAGCGCATACTCAAGCGGAAAGCTGCTAGTGCCAAGCTGCATGAACAGGGGAGGATACCGAAGGAGAGACCCAAAACAATGTAAACAAACCCAAAAATTTTATTATTTCATAATACAACACCTTTCAGAACACAATTTTGGTCTTATCACCAACTTAAAAAGCAGATCCACGTTAAGAAACGCGTTGGTACTCGCACAGTGCTATGCTTAAATGCTCTTAACAAAGCTCACAATAACAACAATATTTCTTTAAATTTGAAATGTTAAGACCCCATCCATCCATTTTTAATATAAGGTCAATGCGGGTAAGACCGTATATCAGGAAAGTCCGTCTACCAACTGATTTCCACCCCTAACTCAACAATATATAACGCATATGACGGACTTTCCTTACAAATTAAACATGCTGGACTTACCCACACTGACCTTAGGAAAGTTGACACTTATAAAGAAGAGGTAATTTTTGAGAAAGTTTTTTATGCTAGTCGATTCCAGTTTTATCCAGGATATTTCAATGAAGAAAAAAAATGTGGCTAGAAAAGAAATAGTGGTTGTCATTCTAAACAAATCGAAACCATTCATTTATGTTTACTATTCTTATTATATTTCCAGAAATATCTACACGAGTCCCGGCACAGGCACGCGATGAACCGGATACGCGGAGAGGGTGGCAGGTTCCATTCTGGCAGTAGAAAGTAACTATCCATATACATTTTAGACATTTTTTTTACGAAGGTAGACAACTGAGCTCTCAGCCCACCTGATGGAAAGCGGGAACTAAGGCCCGCTAAGGAGATAGTAAACAAAAAATCGCCTATGCGCTGCCTACTCTGAGGACTTAGATGGATTGCCTCTATCTATGCCAGAAAATTATGAATTATGAATGAGAGAATTGCGTGGTGCGGTAGTTAAAATTAAATTTATCACCACCCCAACTTTTCCCGTGAGTGTCGATTAAGGAATTAAAGTGTCACTAACCAAACACGTTCGACGCCGGTGACACGCATATGTGACCGAAAAAACTGTACTCCTATGCCAGTGACACACATACGTGATCAAAGTAATCTTATTCTTATGCCACTAGCATTAATCAAGTTCTCACTCCTATGCTAGTGGCGTAGAAATACGAACGTTATTGACAGTGCTGTGTCGCCGGCATAGGAGTACAATCTTTACGGTCACAGATGCGTGTCACTGGCATAAGATTTCAATCATATAATTTCGAACGGCATAGTATTAGCACTTAGTGAAACAGTACCGGAGGCGAACGTGTTAAAGAAGATTTATGATGGGCAGCAGCATTATCAACATCATAAGTACCTATCTATACAATACATTTTAGATACAATTATTCTAGAAATGCCGGGTCACGTGGTGATAGCACTTAAAATACATTTATCACCACCCCTCTTCCCGTGGGTGTGGTAAGAGTCGACTAAGGGATTAAAGAGTCACTAACCATATGTTTAAAGAAGATTTATGATGGGCAGCAGTATCATCATAGTGGTGGATCATTAATTAAAATATATTTGCTGAATTTTAATGTCTTGTTTATAATTAGTATTTTGACAAGTGATTTTTAAACATTAAAGTATTTGAATTGAATTAAATTGACACGCTACTGCGATAGCCAATCCGCTTGCCCAGCGTAGCGATTATGAGAGTTACCTAGTGTGTCCATACGCGTAGTTAATAGATGCCCAAATCCAGCAGCATCATCAGATAGATTGAGTGGACTCGGATAGACTGACGATGTGACATGTGTGTGTATGATATTTTTCTACAATTGCTATAGACTCTCGTGTTATGCCCTTAAAATAGTACATTACGACACAAGTGCGAAAAACATGAAATTCGACACGAGTTACGAGTTTCGTTTTTGCACGTGTCTCGTACGACGTTTTTTAGTACAGATGGCTCTCCGAAGTTTTGGACCTGACGTAAAATGAGCCACTTCTCGCACTACAGCCCAAAAAAAGGCACCATCTGTACTAAAAATAAATATACTTACGTGTTTTAAACTTACATGTGTAGGAATATGGAGCTGGCCGAGCAAGGCTCGGAGGAGGAACACAAGCCTTTGGAAGACATCAAACCTGATACTGTGTCCATCACCATTATACAGGTAAATATCGTTGTTAACACTTTCGGCGCTGGTGACACAGCGTGTGTGACCAACAAAATCTGAATCCTATGCCACACACATACTTGATCAGAGTAACCTTATTCTTATGCCACTAGCATAAATCAAGTTCTTCCTCCTATGCCAGTGCCATAGAAATACGAACGTTTTTGACACAAGTGTGTCACGGGCATAAGAGTACAATCTATTCAGTCACACATGCGTGTCAATGGAGTTCTATTAGATAATTTCGATCGGCATAGTATTAGCGCTTAGTGAAACAGTACCGGAGGCGAACGTGTTAAGTTCCTTATATTTATGCTAGGTACTCGAATTGTTATCATGCTGTTTATACAAGGTGGAAAAAAAGTGCTTTCTAATGAACTGGCAAAGGCCTGTGAGATTTTGGGACGCAGAATAGGTCCACTAGGGTTTCTTTTAATTAGTTTTTTTTTAAACGTAATGTATTCATTAACATTTTGTCAGCCTCCGTAACCGTTGATAGTGACCCTGCCTAGCTGGGGGTTCCGGGTTCGAATCCCGGCGAGAGCATTATTTGTGTATCTGGGTCAATCACTTTTTTTATGTTGTTATTCTGTCACATCACCCAGGGGACAACAGTGTGATAGTTTGCTAGGGGAAAGTGTCCTACATTGTCTACTATCATGATCAGTGGCTGACCCAACTTGGAAGGGCCCCATAACTGTCAAAAAATTCAAAGTTTTGTCAATTTTAATGCCATTAAACTGTGAATTTAAGGGTGACCCAGGAGAACGTAACCATGGCAACGAGTGACATAAAAAAAGTGATTGACCCATCTATTTATCACAAATATTTGTTCCTTGGTCATGGCACTGGTGGCTATATATCTATGTTTTTAAGCATTTATAATATATTAGATAATTTAGCTTGGTATAGTTCGGAAAATATTATTTGACCGACTGTTATCTTACTCACGACCTTTTGTTTTGCGTTAACACTTACTAGACAATCAGCTGTCTAGCACTTTTCTATTGTTAACGATGCAATGATCCCGAACTATACCAACAACACAAGCCTCAATTGAGCTTACCGTGGGACTAGGTCGATTTGTGTAAGATGTCCCAAGATGATGATCATCATCATCATCATATCAGCCGAAAGACGTCCACTGCTGAATATAGGCATCCCCCAAAGATTGCCACAATGACCGGTCCTGCGCCACCCGCATCCAGCGGACTCCTGCGACCTTCACCAGATCATCGGTCCACCTTGTGGGGGGCCTACCCACGCTACGCCTTCCGGTACGTGGCCGCCACTCAAAAACCTTCCCGCCCCAACGGCGATCGGTTCTACGCGCAATGTGCCCCGCCTACTGCCACTTCAGTTTAGCGATTCGGAGAGCTATTTCGGTTACTTTGGTTCTGCTGCGGATGGTCTCATTTTTAATCCGATCATGCAGAGAGACTCCTAGCATAGCCCTCTCCATTGCCCTTTTGGGTGACTTTGAGGCTCAAAGTCCCATGATATTTATTATTAATATTTTCTTCGGTTACCGCGAGGATTACTCATGAAATAAAACTATGAAAACGGATAAACTCGCGTATATTAACTAATTTTAACTTCATTCCGACGTTTCGAACACTTTACAGGGTTCGTGGTCTGCGGATGACTGACAATGGAGGAAATTTGATAGATCTATCAAAACCCTGTAAAGTGTTCGAAACGTCGGAATGAAGTTAAAATTAGTTAATATACGCGAGTTTATCCGTTTTCATAGTTTTATTTCATATTTATTATTATTGATTTATTCCAGGACGAAGAATCCCAAGAGCGGCAGCGGAGTCACTGGCGCCGTCTCGCGCCGCACCAGCCCGTACCCTCCGCGTAGCGCCTCCGCCGGCACTGAACCCGCTACCCGACACGAGGTTACACGACTCATTACACTGGTACGTCACCAGGGGAGGAAAGCTGTGGACGGAGGCGGCACTAGAATGTAGGTATAGGTAATTTCACCAGAGTTGAGGTGAATGATTACACACACATCCAAATGAAGTACTAATAGGCATGATGACTGGCAAGTCAAATCAGCATCTTTTATCGAACTGTCAAAACGATCACCACTACCATACCACTATGGAATTTTATATGAAATACTCAAAACTGACGTCACGTTTGAGTACTGCCAAATGACCTACCCTTTTAAGTTCTTTTCAATTTATTAAATAGAAGGTCTGTACAAAAATTACTGCTATTAAATAATTTATTTTAACTACAGTCATCATCCCTATTACAGAAAATGTGGTGAAATAAAGAATGACTTGCGTCAAAATATTGAAGCAAATCCCTTGAACAAACTTTTTGGTCAATCTTAGAGTTGGAATTGGATTTGCTACCAGTACCAAAAAAGAACACTCATTTAAATTCCCCATGTGTTTACATGACATGTTGTTGTGAGGATGACCTCAACTCCCGTGGAACTATCTATACTTTATACACACGAACGAGTGATTTGTGACATCACTTATTGTACTCAAACGTCACGGGGAAGGTTAAACTTATAAACTAATAGCAAAGGCGCAATAAAAATGGGAAGAATCAGCAGCCGCCAGAGTAGTAATAGTACATTGTGCATCAAGGGAGGTAAGTACGGAATTACTAACGAGTGTTAGAAGCCCGACGCCGTAGGCGGAGGGATTTTAATGACTCGAGTTAGTATTCTGCTTACCGACCGTGATGCATACAATGTTTTTCATAACACTTGCCGACAAAAAAAAAGTTTTCAGACAAAATATTATTAAATGACGTACTGACATTTCTATTATTTCCTAGGGAATTTCACTTTTCTATTACTCCCGCTACCCATGTCAGCAATGGCGCGATTAGACAGCAAGTGTGATGAAAAATATAATGGTATGTTTTTAAAGAATTCCTTACATTCAGGCCAAAGGGATTGGGAAATTTTGAGATTTTGACAACGAGTTAGTCGATTGTGTAATCCCTTTTTATGCCGTAGTTAATAATTTTGAGTTTCCTTCCCCATTCTGTGTAACCTTTGGGAGATCTCACAATCGTCAAGCTTTTTATTTATATCAGCCATATAAATAAAATGTGACTATCAAGGGAGACATAATATTGCTGATAGTATTGGTTTTAGAGATTGCCTAGACTGATTAAAATCAAGTAGTCCTAATAGTATATTAGTGTCTCCTATTAGATTATGTTAATCGAACATTTAAAAGTGTAGTGCCGTTGTCAAGAAAAAAAAGGTTATTGTTGGGCTTTGGCAAGAAAGCATAACCGAGGAACGGAATTGTTTGTCTAATTAGAAAGGTACTGGCTTCTAATCAAAAGCCTACAGTGATGGCAATCATTTTACGTATATGGGCGGATTTTTATTTTGTTGTAGTTTTTCTTTTATTTTCCAAATTTGGATTTTTTTTTCTTTTTTTCTACTCAGAATCGCAAGCTCTTTCGATCCTCATTAGCAGAAAAAAGTGTCCCGAAAATTCCATACATTTTTTTGTCTTCCACTGAGTTACGGTCGAAGAAAGTGTATGAAAAATAGTAACTCAATGGATTTTTTTTGGGACATCTTTTTATTTCTATCAGGATTGAAAGAGCTCGTGATTCTGAGTAGAAAAAATGGAAAAAAGGCCAATTTTTTTTTAAAGACAAAAAAATAAAAATCCTTCCATTTGACATTACATGTACCCCCTAATCGCAAGCTGAGAATCATAGTTTGTCCCTTTCGGTCTTATAAGAAATAATGATAAAACCGAACGGGATAAACACTTATCGGCTTGCTAAGTTAGGAGACTTATGAATAAAGGGCTAAGTGACTGGCAAAGTGAATCATAAATTTTCTAAGTGTACTGCGGAGCAAAGCTCTATTGACAGTTCAGCATGCTTAGCCAATTTGCCAATCGCTAACGCTTAATCGTCAATCGTAAGCGAAAGGCAGCTTTTGTCTTTGTCACACTAATATGAAAGAGTGACAGTCAGGGAAAACTTCGATACGCTACTAAGCGTCAGTGATCGGCAACTTGGCTAAGCATCCAGGATAGTCACGATTTTTATCTTATCATAGACCGTCATGCCTTTAGGCATTGATTGAATATTAGACTAGGTATTGTTGATTTTTATTTACTGTTTAAAACAACCGTTAGAACAAGGGTATTTATTTGGCACACGCAATCGAAGTTTCTAGATATTATGGAATAAGCTGAGGTGATCTAAATAATTCTAAAATTACCGTGTCACTGCCTGTGAAACAATTATAAGCGTAGATAGTTGTGTAATAGAATAGTTGTAAAAAATATTACCCTTTGACTGCCTTGAATGTTTTATTGTTAAATACAGTTACAATAAGGCATTCCGAGCGTTAACTGGTGTACAGTCGACGTCAAAGATATAATTACGGTTTAAGTGCCAAGAATATATTTACGCGACCTTAATGTCAGGGCAATAAAGTCATGTAAATATATTTTTGGCAGTTAAACCGTAATTATATCTTTGACGTCGACTGTACCATAGTTCATATTAAATATAGTAAAGGCTAGAAAAGTTAAAATAATTTTTTGTGTGACTAATTTGTGGCAAATTGTTCCGTAATTATATAATTGTAAAGAAGCTGTGTTTC
The DNA here is from genome assembly GCA_025490895.1 of Thaumatotibia leucotreta. NCBI lineage: Eukaryota > Metazoa > Arthropoda > Insecta > Lepidoptera > Tortricidae > Thaumatotibia > Thaumatotibia leucotreta. The sequence goes on along the minus strand of JALPQI010004056.1, from coordinate 55,171 downwards.
TATTCTTCGATGAGGCTTTGTTATTTAACAATAATGTGTCGTTTGTTTTCAGTTTTTAATATTGCTGGCAATTTACAAATATTACTTAAAATCGTTAAATTATTGGTTTTATATTGAAATATTTAGTTTTAAGTTAGGAAATATGAAGATTTTTCAGCAAAGAATGATTAAGTATTAGTTGCCAGTACTACACTAACACTACGCTACTCTATTTATATGCTGATAAATCTTTGTAAATTAAACTTGTAATGATTAGTTTGACGCTGGCAGTTAGGACTGTTACCGATAATATATTTTTAGCATCACATTTAGTTTTAGATGTGTTTGTATGGATCTTGTGATTGTTTATTTAATAAAATAAACTGTGGCTCTCGCTCTAGTGAAAGAGGGTATATTTCGCCAGCCATTTAAAAAAAACGGTGAAAATGCCTATGCACTTGTATTAAACTTACTTTTATTCCACAAGCCTCGGTGAGTTGTACGCTTTTTCACTAAGGCTACAGTTATTAGTCCATGTCGGTATATCTAATCTGCGCCATATTTTTTGGAAATGTACGACTGAAGACGTGACGCAGTTTCGCGTATAACTATTCTTAACTTCCACTATTTTAGTATTTATATGAATAATTCGACTCATATTGGTACTGTTACTAGCTGGATTTGTCGAACGTTCGATCTTTCCAAAATGTTTAGCAAATCAACTTTACAAGGTGTGGTGCCAATTTACAAATTCAATGGTATCATTTACCAGAATGAGATTTTTGTACTTATTACGTTTATAGCATACATAAATCCAAAGATAATTATAACAGACTTTGCTGGAATAACGTTTTTTTTCGGCTATTGTAAAACTACTATGTGCCTGAGAGCTGTCAAGTTACCATTTAATCTTCTATCCTTTTCTCACTTGCAATATAATATTAATCAACGAATGGGATAAAAGATTAAATGAAGCGCTTTTCGGTCGTACTGCGTAGTCATTTGTATGTATGTAAATATGACTTTATATATTTAGAACTGAGTATAAACGTATTGTAGACTTTTATATTGCAATTAAACAAGTACAAAAATATAAAATGCACCAAAAAAATTGTTTTATTTAATGAAATGTTCACTTGTTTCAAAAAGTTTATTATAAACAGTTAGGAAACTTACTTTAAATCATGAAGTTTCAGGTAGATTAGTGGTTTGATATTCCATTGGCCTCGCTGGTGTAATGGCTATATCTAAATAGTTAATGCGTAAATTGTTGATTACTAATATTAACTTATTGATAACAATTTAATCATAAAGATTTAACAAAAAAAGTGTACTTAAAGAAACAACTTAACAAGTATCTATCAAAATTTCAACAAAATTAAAAGATTCATCATCATTTCATAATATCAAGTTTACAATAAAAATATCAATAATCACAAAGGTTACTAAAAAATGTATATGCTATTCTTAAAAAATATTCATATCATAGGCAAGATTAACCAACAACGTAAATCATTTTAAAACCATTTACCATCGCATTTTGTATCTAAATCTACTTTATCATTATTTTAACCTTTTGGACGCCAAATACTGACATTATTCTCGCCGTATTTCAACGCCAAAGGCGTCACTTTATAGAGTAATATAGACCTACACGTGCGAATATAAAGTTCATATTCAGTTTTGACACTTCGCTGACATGACGTCTGGGTGACAGCTTTTGTTTTTGACATGGCGTCGAAAAGGTTAATATTTATAAAAAGGTTACACGCACTGCATAAGGCACTTACGTTATACACCTTAAATATACCACTAACTATAAAATGCCCTGAAAATTACTGAAGACCATTTTTTTCTCGGAAATTTTCTGTTTAGCTCGACTATAATATTTCGAAGGTTTTTGTATTTCGAACTTGTCAGCTAGATGATATAGCCTCGTCCTGCCCATTGTGATTCCTAAAGGACATATTCGATTCTTGTAAAATTATGAACGAAAAGCCTGTTTAGGTTGAGTTTATACTCAAAATTCTTTTGTTTTATGTAAAATTTTAAACAAAGGAAAAGAGACTTTAATTTTAAATTAATTTTGTTTTTTTGGACGCCAACGACCGATATATTGGCACCACAGGTTCAACGCCAAAGAACGATATATAAGTCTTGCACCAAAGAGCAATATAGACCTACACGCATCTGCGTAAAATTAAATTTCAGTTTAAATATTTTGTTGACATGGCGCCTGGGTGACAGTTTTGGTATTTGACATGGCGTCAAAAAGGTTAAACAATAGCTCAAACTGACTATGATGGGCAGGAGGAGGATATACAGGATGTTTGGGATAACGATGTAGGAATTTCTGGAGGTGGTAAAGGAGACTAATTGGAAGAGTTTGAACCCTATTTACCTTAGTCCAATATGTGACAGTTTTTTTTTTAAATCACGTTATTCAAAATGTTTAGTATTATACCAAAAATTTACTTAAAAAGTTAAATTTAAAACAAAATATGCAATAAATAGCATTGATTTTTTTTATATTTAACATAACAATTAGTTGAGTAATGTAAAATAACCCACTTGCCACACACAACATTTTTTTTAATATTTTTTCTAGTTCATTACTGATTTCTAACAGTAAATTAAACTTTATCGGCCTGTGAAAAAAAAAGTAGTCGGGATATGAGTCTTCCTATTTAGTACGGTCAAATCGTATATTAAACTCGCAAAACATGTAGTAAAGCTGCATTTTTGGTATGTTATTTAGACACCATAGGGCAGTATAAAACCACATTTTGCAAGCAAAAAAAAGTTGTGCTAGCTGCGTAATACGTGAAAAACTGTGAAATTTACTGTCTATTTTTAGTTTCTGATTTTTATAAAAAAAGCCTTACGTTTTTTGACAATATGTATCAGGTAACGTTTAAAGATGAATAAATTTGTAACAAGATGAGATAACATGCATTACCGTAGGTCTTATAGTTTCAGAGATTCGAGACTTCAAATAGTACCCTGTTTTGTAAACTAGATAAAATGTTGAGTTTTGCTAACGTTTTTGGTTTAATATCGCCTTACCTAATTATGCTACGAAAAACATGAAATAATTATCTTATAGCGCAATTAATATTCTTTCATTTAAGGGTAAAATCAGGTCAGTAAACTTTGTAATTGAAAATAAAAACGCGTAATTCAAAAGGCAGTAGGCCCGCTATCTAAGTTTTTCATACAAATCGCAAGTCGTGTTGCAAAGCTGCAATTTTAGTATATTATAAAGGCGCTATAAGGACGTACAAAAATGCATATTACAAGAAAAACAAAAAAGGAACTTCGGCATAGGACGAAAAAAACAGAAAAAATATTGGACTTCTTTTACTTTTTGACGTTTAATTAAAAAACTATTATCTTTTTGATACTAATTGCTACAAAACATAGAAAGAATATTAAATTCGAAAGGATTTGAGCTACCTTGCATTACCCTAAATTATATAGATTTAGAGATACGACATTTCAAAATGTGCCCTTCATTAAGTTAAGAAAATAAGTGCATGTTTTGAAGCCTCGCATACCCCCAACTATAAGACTTACAGTAATTGTTATCGGCTCAATTTGTTTCAAATTTAATATAGTTATTATCTACAATTACTTTTTTTCCCTTAGCGCGAACGTTTTGCCAATATTTAGTGAATAGCTTTAACGTAACCTAAAATTTGTTTATATTTTGATTAAAGGGCACTTTGTGAAATGTCGTATCTCAAAATATATATAACTTACGGTGAAGCAACGTAGCTCAAATCCTTTCAAATTTAATGTTCTTTCTTAGTTTTATAGCAATTAGTATCAAAAAGATAATAGATTTTTAGTTAAACGTCAAAAACTAAAAAAAGTGCGAATTTTTTTCCGTTTCTTACGTCCTATGCCCAAATTATTTTTTTGTTTTTCTTTTAATATGCATTTTCGTATAAATCTATAAGGCCTTTATAATATACCAAAATTGCAGCTTTGCAACTCGACTTGCGATTTGTATGAAAAACTTAGATAGCGGGCCTCCTGCCTTTGGAATTTCGGGTTTATACTTTCAACTACAAAGTTCACTGACCTAATTTTACCCTTAAATTAAAGAATATTAAGTGCGCTATAAGGTCAGTATTGCATGTTTTTCGTAGCATAATTAGGTGAGGCGATATTAAGTCGAAAACGTTAGCAAAACACAAAATTTTATCTAGTTTACAAAAAGGGGTACTTTCAAAGTCTCGAATCTCTGAAACTATAAGACCTACGGTAATGCATGTTAGCTCAACTTGTTGGAAATTTATTAGTCTTTAAACGTTTATTTACATATGATATCAAAAACGTAAGGTTTTTTAAATAAAAATCAGAAACTAAAAAATGGCCGTAAATTTCGCAGTTTTTCACGTACTACCCAGCTAGCACAACTTTTTTTTGCTTGCAAAATATGGTTTTATACTGTCCTATGGTGTCTAAATAACATACCAAAAATGCAGCGATACTACTTGATTTGCGAGTTTAGGGTAAAATTATGTACGATTTGACCGTACTAATTCGTGTAGGTAAAAATATGCTTGATTTTCTAGGTTTTGTTTACAAAAAAAAGTGCAACAAAATAGCAATTAGTTTAAAAATTATCGTCGATCAATTGTTGAACGCCGTCACCAAACAAAATAAGTTTCTTGTAGTTAGTAGGCAAGTGTGAATTATTTTTTTTTATTTAAAAAAAACTGTCACATATTGGACTAAGGTAAATAGGGTTCAAACTCTTCCAATTAGTCTCCTTTACCACCTCCAGAAATTCCTTGATCGTTATCCCAAACACCCTGTATGTGGTAATTTTTAGTAAAACGTCCCACTTTGTCGCTTGCCGTAAAGACGAGATTTCCTTGTATCTCCATATGAATAAACTGACAAAGCGGTTTTATGGCAAACGACAAAGTGGGACGTTTTACTAAACTCACATATTTGTAAGGTTTTTCTGTTACGAGGGCTTATTTTGGTCCCTCACTCGTTGTATCTCAGTCTTGATGGCGGAGATGAGAGGCAGTACTGGATCGTCGGGCGGCAGGCGCGGCTGCGCTAACACAAGCGCTGGATTTACCGTCGGTGGTGTCAGGGCTAAAGTCTGAAAGTACAGAATAATTTATCATCCATGGACGTCTCTTATGTCTAAGGCACTGGTCTCACCGCGAGCTACTAAGCTATGAACTATTGGCTATAAAAACGAACAAAATATACACACTCTCGTGTAAATAAAAGAGACACGGCGATACTCGCCCATCAGCTATCAACGCCGAGCGAGTATCGCCGTGTCTCTTATTTACACGGGAGTGCGTATCTTTTGTTCGTGTTTATTGTCGATAGTTCATAGTTTAGTAGCTGGCGGTGAGACCAGTGCCTTATACACCGTGTTTTTATTGATTTCCGTTAAATTGGACAGGTTACTTGGGACATTAATAGAAGTTACCTGGTATATCGGCTTTTGTTAATTTCGTAAAAAATGTTTTTTTCGTTTTCATACATAATAATTGTAATGGCAAGTGTGAGAGAACCTTAAGAATAAGATCTCAGGTGACTGACGGCACATGTCAAAATAAGTTACATTAGGATGTAATAAAGGTTGCAATGCAATACACTTGTTCAGTCATTAAACTTATTTTTTTAATAACTCAATAAGAATACTCAATAATCAATAAGAAACTCAGTAAGAATTAAGACACTAATTTCTTAGAGAAATTGATTATTTTTGACCTAAATAAGCTTCCCTTTAATTTAACGGAAATCAATAAAAACACGGTGTATACATAGGTATTGAAAATAACGAAAGGGACATATACCCTATCGGGTTACTAAATCCGGACACGTTTATGAATATGTAAATATGGCTTGGTAATAAGTCACATGAGAAAGACTTATTTATTTTTCACTGTAAACTAAAAGCCTTCTACTGGCTCAGATAGCGCTAGGTCTGTGTACTTAGATGGTAGTTTTCGCTTTAGGCGCGTGGCTGTTCTTTTAGCGGGAACCCGGTTACCTTGGTCATTCTGTGAAGAGACGGGGCCAAAGGACGTTTGCTTATTCGTATCTTTTGCGTAATTAGATCTAATATTCTGACTTATTTGTAGAAACGTAAAATATGAGCTTTATTTTGTATATAAACCCCCTTATTCCTAAACGTTTCCTAAGCTAGCAAGCCGCTATGTATTGTTTGTCCCTTTCGGTCTTATTAATATGTCTATAAGAGCGATAGGCACAAACAATACTTAGTGGCTTGCTATGTTAACAGACGTTTACAAATAAGGGGGTAAATGTTTAATTCCCTAAAATAGTAGTTACATGCGCCGGCGTGGGTCCCCAGGCGCACAGCTGCAGCTGGGCTGTTCACGGGCGAATTGCGTGTTCTATAGTCGCTGATGTACTACCGCGGCTGAAATACCAATATCCTTCTCGCTACCGACCGAGTCTATATAGTAAGCACTGGACGGATGGAGTGTTTTATTCTCTAAAGTAGTAGTTACATGCGCCGGCGTGGGTCCCCAGGCGCGCAGCTGCAGCTGGGCTGTTCACGGGCGACTTGCGTGTTCTATGCTCGCTGATGTACTAGCGCGGCTGCAATACCGACATCTATCTATATAGGACGGAAAGGGACGATCATCCTTCCCGCTATCGACCGAGTCTACTGAACACTGGATGGATGGAGTGTTTTATTCTCTAAAGTAGTAATTACATGCGCCGGCGTGGGTCCCCAGGCGCGCTGCGGCGGCGCACGCGTGTTGGCGCGCAGCTGCGCTGTTCGCGGCCGGCTTGCGTGCTCTATGCTCGCTGATGTGCTAGCGCGGCTGAAATACCAACATTTTATTACGCGGACGCCCGCTTTGTGCACACGCTCGCTGGTCCCGCTCCGGACACCCGCCGCGGGCACTGGCGACGGGCGCACGCCTAAGGGCCTACGCTAGCTTACGCGGATTACCCGCAACGGACACCCGCCTCAAAGAAATTGTATAACTGGCTTGGCGCGTGCGACGGACGTTAATCCGCGCGGCGGGTTGCGGGTGTCCGCTCCGTGCGCACGCGGCGGGCACACCGGAGCGGACTTGTTTCTTGAATTCAGCGCTAAGTTAGGCGTGTGCCCGTCGCGGGCGCCCGTCGCGGACTCGCTGGCCCGCGGCGGGTGTCCGGAGCGGGACACAAGAGCGTGCGCACGCGGCTGGCGTCCGCGTAAGTTAGCGTAGGCCCTAACTTAGCGCTGAATTCAAGAAACGAGCCCGCTCCGATGTGCCCGCCGCGTGCGCACGGAGCGGACCCCCGCTGCCGCCGCCCGCCGCGCGGATTAACGTTCGTCGCACGCACTAAGCCAGTTAGCGGTGTCTATACAATTTCTTTGAGGCGGGCGTCCGTTACGAGTAATCCGCGTAAGCTAGCGTAGACCCTACAAGATGGAAAGGGATGACGATCCTTCCCGCTACCGACCGAGTCTACCAACCAATACGATGAACTTTCAGTATAGTACCAACATCAAAATAGCTTTAAATAAATTTAACCCTTCATTCAAAGTGAGAATCACTCACTCAGTTAGAGTTCAATATAACGTATGGAAAAGTAAATTTTCCATGTAGGCTTTCGATGGTGGTCCCATACTGAAAGTTCATCGTAATTGTTGGTAGACTCGGTCGGTAGCGGGAAGGAACGTCGTCCCTTTCCACCCTCTCATGAGTAAGACCATTTTTTCGATAGCCTTAACGTCATAGATAGGTGGTAGTGGTAGTAGTGGTAGGTAGGTCATTTCTAAATTATAAAAATTTCATTCTTAGACATTTAATCTGATTATAGACATTTAATTCGTGCCAAGCCAAGTCAATTCCGCCTTCATGGTAAGCGACTATGTGGGCGTTTTTACTAAATCTTCCCATGGGTATCGTAAGAGTCGACTAAAGGATTAAAGTACCACAGACGCAGCAGCAGATTGCACAGATGCACTGCTGGATATAAGCTTCTCCTATTATCTATGAGTATGGATGCATTAGCAGGTAATGCCCATAAGTACCACGTTGGGCGATCAGGTAGGCGATCACAGTAGTTTATCTACCCATTATGATGACGTTGCTGCCCATGATCAATATTCAATAACCGAACGGTCAGTGACACTTCAATCACTTAGACTCTTACGACACCCAAAGAACAAGGACACCGAAAGAGTTGGGGTAGTGACATTGGATTTCGTTCAGGGGAGCATGATAAGTACTTTTCCTACCTAGTGCGGAAAAGTAAACTTTGCGCAATTTCTCTTTTTAAGGCACTTGTTATGAAAAAAATCGTCCCTTACACGTGGAAAAACTTTTTTTTACTCGTTTCACTCGGGTTCCAACTTTCACCCTCGCCGAAAAAAGTTTTCCCGCACTAGTTAGGAAATGTACTATTACAGTGTGACATCTGGGTCGTGTAGCAAGAGTCTATGAAGTCTATCTATCTATGGTCACGTTGAGCAACTTTCACTCCATAGTGACCATAGTTATACTTATTTGATAGTTAAGTATCAATTAGCTCATAGTTAGGAGACTTTTTTTCGCGATTTCTTGGTTGTCTCTATAGTGAAAGTTGCTGAACGTGACCGTCCCTACCACCCTGTTCACTCTTGCTACACGACCCAGATGCCACCCTGTATACTGAAAACTATTTTTTCAATAGTTTTAAAACAGCACCTGGGCATACCTATAGTTTATAACGTATTTAAATTCCAATACACGTCAAACGAAACTACCAAAAACTACCAAAGATGGCGAAATGTCACGCTGACTCATGTCATTACCACTGTGAAGTTTCAGAAATAACCAACCAGCGGTACACAGCGATATTGATAAATTAATACAACTTATTGTGTAAATCGTGATAAAGTTCATCCTAAATTTAAGATATGTTTTTAATGTATTAATCACGTTACACTTCTCGGTTTAGTACTAGCTTTTGCCGTTGTCTCCGTCCGCGTTTAGATTATTCTTAAAGCTATGAATTAACAGACATAAATTCCTAGGATATCACATCACTTCCGACATCATCATCATCAGCCTATACTAGTCTACTGCAGGACATAGGTTTCTCCCATTTTACACCATCTAGCCTTCCATAGGGAAGTCCCATCTAGGTTTATGTATTGCACATGGATAGCTTTATAATATACTAAACTCAAAAACTTAATCGGATACCAATATACGTCAAAAAAAAATCCAAAGATGGCGAAATGTCACAGTGACACGTGTTATCGTCATTGTAACATTTGTAACGTTTCAGAAAAAAAACAACGTTTTGGTAACCTAACCAGTTTTCCTAAAAATGTAATCACACATTACGAGACTATTAATTGGTACCAAATGTTGTTAAATTCTGAGTTATTGCAATTGTAATTTAAAATTTTCTCCGATAAAACATTAGAATTAATATATTTTTTTTGTGATAAGTATTTAAATAAGATTTTTTAGTTAAGAAGTAGATTTAAATGTTGTATTTAACAATATAGATAAAACAAGCAGCTACCTATAACATTTACAGAAGTGAAAATTTACCGAACCACCTAATCTTTCATTTTAATGGCAATACTTTTTGACAAGTATTGGAATCTAAATAGGTTTTCAAGTATAGGTCCAGTGTCAGGGGATCAAAGACAAAGTCAAAATATTCTTTATTAAATTAGGCCCAGCAACGAGCACTTTTGAATCGTTAAACTAAATAGCGAATGAGAGAAAAAAAAACTACTTCCGGTTCTAACCCTACACCACTGCCTGAGAAGAATCCGGCAAGAAACTCCGCGGCACTTTTTTTTTTCAAATAATAGTTTTATAACATCTTACAGCTAACATGCATTAATTAAAAACGAAACATTTTGATTTAATCTTGGATCCACGCCTGTAGTACGGTCAAATCGTACATTAAACTCGCAAAACATGTAGGTAGTAAAGCTGCATTTTTGATATGTTATTTAGACACCATAGGGCAGTATAAAACCACATTTTGCAAGCAAAAAAAAAGTTGTGCTAGCTGCGTTATACGTGAAAAACTGTGAAATTTACTGTCTATTTTTAGTTTCTGATTTTTATAAAAAAAGCCTTACGTTTTTTCACAATATGTATCAGGTAACGTTTAAAGATGAATGAATTTGTAATAAGATGAGATAATATGCATTACCGTAGGTCTTATAGTTTCAGAGATTCGAGACTTCAAATAGTACCCTGTTTTGTAAACTAGATAAAATGTTGAGTTTTGCTAACGTTTTTGGTTTAATATCGCCTTACCTAATTATGCTACGAAAAACATGAAATAATTATCTTATAGCGCAATTAATATTCTTTCATTTAAGGGTAAAATCAGGTCAGTAAACTTTGTAATTGAAACTAAAAACGCGAAATTCAAAAAGCAGGAGGTCCGCTATCTAAGTTTTTCATACAAATGGCAAGTCGTGTTGCAAAGCTGCAATTTTTGTATATTATATGGGCTCTATAGGGATGTACGAAAATGCATATTACAAGATAATAAAAAAAAGGATTTAGGTATAGGACGTAAAAAACTGAAAATAAATCGGACTTTTTTTAGTTTTTGACGTTTAACTAAAAAACTATAACTTTTTGATACTAAATGCTATAAAACTATGAAAGAATATTAAATTTGAAAGGATATGAGCTACCTTACATTACCCAAAATTATATAGATTTAGAGATACGACATTTCAAAATGTGCCCTTCATTAAGTTAGGAAAATAAATGCATGTTTTGAAGCCTCGTATACCCCCAACTATAAGACTTACAGTAATTGTTATCGGCTCAATTTGTTCCAAATTTAATGTAGTTATTATCTACAATTACTTTTTTTTCTTAGCGCGAACGTTTTGCCAATATTTAGTGAATAGCTTTAACGTAATCTAAAATTTGTTTATGTTTTGATAAAAGGGCACTTTATGAAATATCGTATCTCAAAATATATATAACTTACGGTGATGCAACTTAGCTAAAATCCTTTCAAATTTAATGTTCTTTCTTAATTTTATAGCAATCAGTATCAAAAAGATAATAGATTTTTAGTTAAACGTCAAAAACTAAAAAAAGTGCGAATTTTTTTCCGTTTTTTACGTCCTATGCGCAAATTATTTTTTTGTTTTTCTTTTAATATGCATTTTCTTATATATCTATAAGGCCTTTATAATATACCAAAATTGCAGCTTTGCAACTCGACTTGCGATTTGTATGAAAAACTTAGATAGCGGGCCTCCTGCCTTTGGAATTTCGGGTTTATACTTTCAACTACAAAGTTTACTGACCTAATTTTACCCTTAAATTAAAGAATATTAAGTGCGCTATAAGGTCATTATTGCATGTTTTTTGTAGCATAATTAGGTGAGGCGATATTAAGTCGAAAACGTTAGCAAAACAGAAAATTTAATCTAGTTTACAAAATGGGGTACTTTTTAAAGTCTCGAATCTCTGAAACTATAAGACCTACGGTAATGCATGTTAGCTCAACTTGTTGGAAATTTATTAGTCTTTAAACGTTTATTTACATATGATATCAAAAACTGCTACTATCACTACTACTGGTGAAAAATGCATTCTTACTGCCGTTACCACGCGGCCATGAGGCGCTAACTGGTACATTAGCCTATTATAACATAAACACTTACCTGGCCCCGGCCGATCGACCCCGAACGGTGTCTAAGGCGGTATACGGAGAACCGGGTAGACGCACATTGTCGTTTCGCGCCTGAGCTATGTCCCCTTCTGAAAATAGTTTTTTCAAATTTATTCAAAATCTTGTCTGCATCGACATGAGAGAATTCACAGACAGGAAGATAATAATTCCAAACCACAATAAGGCTGCGTTTCCACCAGAGTGATGACACCTATTAATGACTCGAGCGGGGTGTCATTTGTATGGAAACACATCCTCGCACATCTACCGAAAAGTTATCAGACTGACAGAGAGGGAATACTCATAGTCCCTATAGAATTTAAAACAGGAATGCCGAAACTGATTGTATGTAGCTTTATAAACTGTCTAGTTTCTTCCGGATGACAGAAAATAAAACCTGCGTAGGTACCTGATTCCGGAAGAATTTATAGATCTGAAAGACAAGTCCTTAAGGTGTTATCATCATCATGATTAAAAGCGAAGCTCTTGTTGGTAGACGCCAGGTTCCGCACTAGGTCAAGTTTTTCTAGTATAATTCTCCTAATTTCTTTATAATGGACCGAAATTCACATTAAAATTCAGGTCCAGACATTCAGGTGTCTTAAAGACAAATGCATGTTAATGCAGTAGGAATTTATTATTATTTATACAATTTGAGATAACAAATAAGTTAATTTACCTTTCTTTCTCTCCACAACATACGTTTCCTGAGAGTTGGGTGAAGACCCAGCACTCCCGAATAGGGTGAAAGCGTCGTCCATCAATTCGTTGAACCGTTGACGCATACGAGAACCGTCTTTCCGAGGTGTGACTGATTTGGCTGGACTTGGCGGTTTCGATGCTGAGGAAAAAGTATCTTAAAAGTCATTAGATAAATGTTGGAGAGGCTAAGTGAAGGGACCACGGAAAAAACATGTCCAGTGCTTAAAAGAATCGGGGCAAATTCACACCTCATTCTGTTAAAAGTAAGGTGGGTCCTTCTGTAATTTGAATTGACTAGACATGTTCTTTCTGTGGACCCTCAAGTTCAATAATATCTAAGTAAGTTTATTAGAGCCTTGGAGACCTAGGTTTCAACAAATAACAACAACACCATTTATTTATTTTAATACCAATTAGTTGAGCAAGGAATGAGCCGGCGCTATAAGATCTAAACGTCAATTTCGTCATAAATTGTGCTCAAATAGGGAATACCTTGCTTACCTGCACAAAACCGTCTATCAGATTTAAATCATTCCCTAAGTTTTATCTTATCATAAATTAGTTGTTGTAATTATGGGAAGTTTCTACAAGGTGGATTGATGACTTGGTGAAGGTCGCAAGAGTCCGCTGGATGCGGGTGGCGCAGGACCGGTCATTTTGGCAATCATTGAGGGAGGCGTATGTCCAGCAGTGGTCAATTTATAATAATAATGCTGCCACGAACTTAATGTTGATCGGCTTATTAAATATTTGTGCAACCCGCCCTTCGAGCAACCAAAACGATAGTAAAAACTGAATTGAATTGAGCTATCCGTAGGTCGCTAGCTCAGATCCGGGTCGAAGGACCATGTTAAAGAAAGAAATGGGGTCCTTGGGTGAAATACTTCGATTTAAAATAATTAATCTACAAAATTATACATGTAGCAGGATCGTATATTTACTATAGAAGAAAGTTGCCATACAAAAGTAAAAAAAAATGAAAAATAAAAGTGCTAGTAAGTACATGTTAAAAATACATACCATCCTTTATCCTCTGGCAATGCAGATCCCACACCAACGGTCCTATTACCCCCGGGTCTTTATCAATGCTGCCGAGTCGCACCAGCTGTGATGCCATTTGGCGACGAGGCACGGCGTCTTTAGCTCTTGGGCTGGTGACTGGAGAGTCGATGTCGAGGTGACGGACTGATACGGGTTCGAGGATGCGAGAGAGAGGCTCTACTATGTTGCCTCTGGAAACATAATGACAGGTTTTATCAGGTCGCGAACGTGTTACTTGCTTGATATACAGAGGTCGATTGCGTAACCGCTAGAGCCAGCCTAGCAAGTCACCTAGCGAGTAGTAAAATAAACGATCTAGAATTTATGTATTCGGAAGCTCGACACGCTTGGCATGCATTTAATAAAAAAAGTACCAAGTGGTATAGCCCGTAAACAGGATGATTCTTGAGTCATGAGCAGGAGTCAACAGGGTACTAGGGACAGTCACGCTGAGCAACTTTTACTTCGGAGACAACCAAGAAATTGCATAAAAAAATCTCTTAATTTTGAGTTAATTCATACTGAACTATCGATTAAGGATCAATTAACTCATAATTAAGAGTTTTTGTTTGGTGATTTCTGGGTTGTCGCCGTAGTGAAAGTCGGTCAGCATGACCGTCCGTAGTAGCCTGTTCACTCCTGCTCATGACCCAAGAATCACTCTGAATATTCGAAACGGTACGTTCTTAGTGTGAATCCTATCCGTGACGGCGTCATATTTATTATCCCGATTTAATTACAGGGTTATGAAACCTTTTTTGACAGGGTTATGAAAAAGCGTCTAAGGAATAAGGTTACCATTGCAAAGCAGATTCATCGTGCAAGATATTAGGTAAGTAGTGGTTTTGTTTCAACTCGTTTCTTCTGATTCTTCTAAGGCGTCCTCAAGGAATGCCACTTCTTGCGCTTATATTGAGTACTATACTAATTATTGACTGATGGGGACACTTACCTTGGGAACGCGTTAACCGAAGGCATCGACAAATAAGACGTTGGTGTCTGAGGAGCGGAAGGTTGTCCACTATCCGAACTGTCCAGACCAGCCGCCTCCAGCAAACTGTCAGTTGTTCCAACTCGTTTCTTCTGAGGCATTCTTAAAGCATGTGGTTTCTTTTGTCGACGACGTACGGTTGCTACGTCATCGGACACACCGGAGGATATTGTTGAGGAACTGCAAAGGAAAATTCTTAGATTAACCAGCATTGCGAAGTCCCTTTGAGGAAAGATACTGCAGTCTAACTAAATCATTCAGGACAGCGTACGACAGACTTCGGAACTTGGTAAATCCGAAAACGTATCATAGATGCACGTACAGGAAAATAGATAAACCCCCTTATTCATAAACGTTAAAGAATAGCAAGCTAAGTATTGATGGCTCTTTCGGTCTTATCAATGTGTCTAGGTATAAGAGTGAAAGGAACAAACAATGCTTAGCGGCTTACTAAGTTAGGATACAATTATGAATAAGGGGGTAAGTTTATTAGATCAAAAACTTACCTTGAAGCACTAGCCGCTCTGTAAATTGGTAGCAAGGTGCTACTGGGTCGTGTCCTGCTAGGAGATACTACACTGATCAGCTAAAACCAAGCGTATAAAAAAATACGTCAGTTCACGAATAAACTTTTGCATAGATAGTAATTTACAACGTTAACTTCTTCTTTCTTTCACTAAGAAGATTATACTAGCCACATAGAAGTATGGCGATGCTTACCCTGCCGTCTTTTTCTTCATGCACTTGTTTCAACTGATTTCGCTCTGCCTCTCTTATCATCTCATTTCTGTAAGCTCGAAGCGAGGCTGCCGATTTGATAGCTTTCCGCCTAAAATTTTATAAACAAACATGATCTGACAAAATATTTTTATCGTAGAACTTAAAGGATGAAAAAAGCTGAACCTAAGTATTTTTTCATGCATTTCGTAGAGATAGGTAGCTTTTATGAGTTTGAAAATCGTATACTGGATGCGACATGCTGAAGATAGGGTAAAACGGTGCATATTAGGGAGGCCTATGTTCAACAGTGGACTAGTGGTATGACGATATGTTTGATTTGTAATCTCTCTTAATGGGATACCAGGTGGCTTATTATGGTCAAGCGTTTACCGTTTATCGTGCTACCCGTCAACCTCGCACTTGGCTACTTGTCAGAACGTGACGGCAACGCCGATAAACGATTAACACGGAACCATCATAAGCCTACAGACAGACAAAAGGGTATGTTGATAAAAAATCAATTAAATATGGAGTACCATGTCAAATGATTATAACTTCTCTAGAATCTAATCTCACCTCTGTGCCAGACATAGCAGTACAAACAGCACCAACAACAGCAGAACAGCTATAGTGGCCCCCACAGCCAGAGCCCAAAGCTCAGTCCCATGGATCCCTGCCACGGAAGCTTCTCCTTCCAGACCCTCGGCTGCCTTCAGGTACGCTGCTGAAATGGCTTGCATTTCATTTACGTTAGTTCTGCATAGGACTGCCATCCGTCCGGGTTTCAAAAAGTGTCCAGGGAAATCCCGGACACTATCCATATAAGAGAACACCTCATTGAACTTAAGTATTTATCGTCATTATTGTGTACAAAGGGAAATTCGGAGGATAAAGGGATTTACGCTAAATATCCGGGTTTTTTGACTATTTCTTTACGAATTTCGAGATGGCAGCCCTAGTTCTGTGACATTTATGTTTAAATTTCTAATATCTATTCTTGGTCTGCTAAGAGCGAGCGCTTTAACTACAAACTACGCGTTGGCACTTGTACACATTGGCCCAATTTAGGTCTACCTACTACATAGCTGCATCACGATTGACTTACATTGGAATAATGTGTACTTGGCTGGAGCCTGTAGACTGTAGTTTTTAGTTAGTATAATTTTTGCCATTGGATCTATCAGCATTTGATTTGAGCATAATATTCATATTGGGGAGGGTTTTCTTTTCTACCCAGTATTCGGTAGCCGAAGAGCCGGATACCTAGCACACAGAGAGCGAAGTCTACTGCCGGTTTAACAATAAAAGTTTATTCTTGTTCAGCGTCAATAGTAACGATGGCATCCTCCCAGCTCCTTGAGTAGAAGTCCCACCCGAGCCTCATATCTGTGTCGTCCGCTACTATTTGCGTAACATGAGCTGCCGCTAACTCCGCTTTAATAACGCGGTCGCTGCTCATAGTACGGCTACCGATGCTGGACCCTTAAACCCTAGTTTTGGTTGATCTCTACTCACGCTCAGCTTTAGTAGTGACGACGGCTCCCAGTTCCCTAGCTACCTCGGCATCCCGTACCAGCCTCATGTCTCTGGCAGCAACTGCAGCCGGCACAGCCCTGCCGCCCACGAGTACTACGTAGACAATCTGGACGCTGCCGGTTTCTGTTGACTGAAGAATTTAACAGGGTAATGCCCTTGATATTGAAACCGCAAGGAATTCTATTTCTTTGGACTGAATAATGCCTGTTATGTAGAGATACTAGATAGATAACAATTAATGTAAATGTATTTGCTACGCCCATCAGGGTTCATGTTACATATGTTGTTCATGAGTGCAATTTAATAAATAAATGATAATGGTTAGCCTATGCAGTTAAATAGTATTTTTAGGAATAAACTAATTAAGAACGAAACATCCTTCCTTCATTATTTTTCTTACCCATAATTTTTTTCAGATCTTTTATTCGTTTAACATACGTTCTGTGTCTGTGTGTCAAACCTCTTACCTTAAAGGCTTAAATCGTATTTTGTTTGTAGTCGTACCTAATTTTATTATTTTGGTTTTAATACTTAATGTTTACCTCAGTTATATTCTGAATATGGACTTGCACCGGTGGTTGCTGTTCCGGTTTTATAATCTCCCTTTTAAATAATATAGTCTCATTGGTCTCATTATTATTGTCTTCTTCTAAAGGAATATCTATCAATTCTCCTTTCTCGTCGTCCTCTTGATCTGATACTTCTCTTTTTCTTACTAATACGGTAGGAGGAACGAAGATCCATGATTCAACGTCCGCGAGTCTTGTTGCCTTTATATCGTCTTTTAAGGTAAGGTTTTCCTTTTCTATAGGAATGTCAATTTTAGAATAATCTACTATTTTAGTTGGCTGAACAATTTCAGTCATGGAAGGAGAAATCATAGAACTATCGAGGTATCTTAAGGGCGTGTTGGAAGCAGCGATTTGACTGTTTACATCTTTATTGACTACAAATGAGTGGACTTCATGCTTTTTTCGTGATGTTGGCGCATCTAGCGATTTTATGATACCCAGGTGACGTTCTTGTTGCCTGAAAGATTTTCATAACATCAAGTAGTTAAATTTAATGAACGTATTTAATCGGCGTCATACACTGAAACAGGACATAAGAACCTTACCTAAGAAACGCTTTCTGGTACAGCCTAGCCAGTCTCAACTGCAGGCTATCGGGGGTCGATC
The DNA here is from genome assembly GCA_025490895.1 of Thaumatotibia leucotreta. Taxonomy (NCBI): domain Eukaryota; kingdom Metazoa; phylum Arthropoda; class Insecta; order Lepidoptera; family Tortricidae; genus Thaumatotibia; species Thaumatotibia leucotreta. The sequence continues at coordinate 37,354 of JALPQI010004056.1, read as the reverse complement.
CTTGTATGACAGTTAGCAGCCAATACCGGCGATCCTCTGGAATTTCTGGCTCCAAACTGCCAGGAGGTACAGGCTCTCCACAGTTGAGGACACATTCTCCTGTTGTTTTGTCTGTCACCGCCTGTATTTTTATGAATTATTAACTGTGGGAAATGGAGGCTAAAAAATATACATTGGCTTGTACTGGGTACAGAATACCCTTAAGAGTCCAGGGCACAAATATATATTCAATTTTAAACCTTATGCTCCTGACATGAGTAAAAAAAGCGTATACCTACATAATTTTGCTTTTGACTGTTCCTAATGCACTTCCTTGTCTTCAACAGAGTGAAAAGTGTGCCTACAGTTTAATTCTTATGCTGTGGTCTTAGAACTAGAAATAGAGGCTTTATTTTAAGGCGCGTGTATACAATGTTATAGCAACGAAAAATAAGAGAATTAAACAAAGTTTTCAGTATGAGAGCACGGCAAAAGGACTATGCGTCAAAATGGACCAAAAACCAACAGAGCTGGGAGTAGTGTCATTAAAAAGGTCTGCTTATGTTCTTAATTTTATTCTACGGGTGCAAAGTTGAATTCCATTGGATGATTTTATATGAGTAAAGCGTTCTGCGGGAACTCTCTAAGTAAATCACCGTCGTCCAGACACCATTCATCATAGTATTTACTCTGACTAAAATACAAATATCTCCATTTTGCAATGGAATTGAACATAGTGCCCATAGAATGAAATGAAATAAATGTAAATACCTATTTAATGACACCACTTTCAGCTCTGTTGGTTCTTGGTCCACTCTCCATACAAATATGCCCATGGTCCTTTACTTATAATTTTATTACATGGAAATCCGATTTCAAAGACAGATTCCATTTCTGTGGAATACTATGAGACGACAAATACCTTAAGTTTTACGACGTCATTTTGAATATCTGCACTGAATGTGAGATCTAATTAGAGAACCTCGTATCTTTTCAGTGACTGTCATAGGTTGCATTGTTTTGGTATACATGAGGAAATACCTGTGATGGAAACGAATCCAAGTACACTGTAGCGAGAACCGTAGTTGTGTGCACAATTGGTGTAGGCTGGGAAGGTTCCGGCAGCGGTGAATCCGGAGGTGGTGGGCCGTCTCCTGAACCTGTCCAGAAGAAGTCTTCCAGCCGTGGTGTGCGTTCGTGCTGGTCCGGGGATACCAGCAGGTACACTGGCAAGAGGAGAAATAAAGCGTCTCGTTTTCATGTCTTTTTTTTTTAAACTAGGATGTGTAGCAACATACCAATCACTAACGATACGAAACTGTTTTTTCCCCTCACTAGCTCGTAAAGCGCTCGTTTATCCTTTAATACGAGCGGGTAAAAACGCTTTTTACACACTTGTGAATAAAGTAATTTGACATTTCTCTAATTCCTATAGCCCCCTCTTGCCTAGTATAAGTGGATCTGTATGACCGTAGTAAACATGCGCAATCGGAGCTCACATGTTAAATTGGTCGTTTCTCATGGGTGACTTTGTAAGCCATTGGCAATATTTAATTTCCAGAAGTAACTCTATTCTACGATATGTTTCGACATTGAGTTTTAAATGGTTTCTTTAAGTTAATTTACATTTGGATGAGATTTGTAATCATATTTCCTCGCGATAGTGAGGGGAAAAAAGTTGTATTACACTTGGCGGCAAAGTTTGTTCAACTCTCGTGCCTTGAGACCTTCGCAATGCTCAAGATTCCAGTTTTTGAACCACTCGCTACGCTCGTGGCTCAATTTTGGAATCTTTCGCTAGCTCAGGTCTCAATATTGGCACGACAGTTAAACAACAACTTTGCCCCCTTGTATAATAAATAACTATTGTAGCACGATTAAAAAAGAGTGACAAAAAGAGAAAACTACGATACAGATACACTAAGTAGTTAAGTACTAAGCGTTAGCGATTGGCAATTTGGCTGCGCACTCTGGTCTGCTATAATTAGGATTAACTGTTTAAGTTAATTTTTTTATGCGTCTAACTGTGTGTCTTCTAGCCGCATACGCTGAGACTATAATAACTATATATAACTTCTTAAGTTCAGAGTGAACCCACAAATTCATGCTTTTCAGTTTTTTGATAGAAACATCTTCAATATTTGGGTAGATACTGTAGATAGGTATGCTCACGTATCACTTTCTTTGCAGTGTGCTATCACACTATCAAGACTTAATTCTGGATGACACTATTCAGTGTCTGATATTGCAGGTAAAGAGAGAAATAATTATTAGGGCATCACAACCAAAAAAATCTACGAACGTACATGATTTTTTACAGTATGATTCCTTCCTATAATAAATAAAATAAATAACTGGCCAAGAGCTTGTCTACTTTGTCGGCGGCGTGACTTTTCATACGCATACCAAATTTCATATTTCTAACTAGAAACTAACGTTCCCTGAGCTAAGTTGCGGGCAGACAGACCGACAAACAACAGAAGAACACGGTGAAAGTATAAGGGTTCCCAGTTTACTAAGAAACCCTAAAAACTGTAGATGCCAAAAGCAGGCCATACACGTAAGGGTGTACCTGACAGGTTTGCCTGTACAGTTACACCTGTCAGGTAAAATTGAGTTGAGAAGAGGACATACGCGTAGCAGTAAACCTGCACAAACTTTCATTTGAAACCATACCTTCGGCCGCGGCGCTTGGTATCGACGCAGTAGCGGTTGGTTTTTTATTTTTTTATTGAAGAAAAATAAATATAAACGAAGATACCGTGAACGATGGTGCAAACCATGGTTATTGCAAAGAAAAGAGTACTTTCATGTGAACTTGTTGATGAAAGAATTGAGATTTGAGCCGAATGATTTTCGCAATTATCTACGAATGGATGAAAAGACGTATCTCAAACTGTTAGCAGCGGTGACTCCTTTAAATCAAATCAAATCAAAAAATCAAATCTCTTTATTTTGCATAAAATATGGTATACAAGATGGAATGAACATATTAAAACATGCATATTTTACCAGCAGCTGGCATGCAAAATGCAAATATATACAAACTAGACTAAATTCTTCATATATTATTAATATTCGACTAATAGTAATGCTTTATGATTCTCAACCAATATCATGTCATACTTAACCTAATATCAAATATATATAATTCATCATCATCATCATCATCATCATATCAGCCGAAAGACGTCCACTGCTGAACATAGGCCTCCCCCAAAGATTGCCGTTGGGGCGGGAAGGTTCTTGAGTGGCGGCCACGTACCGGAAGGCGTAGCGTGGGTAGGCCCCCCACAAGGTGGACCGATGACCTGGTGAAGGTCGCAGGAGTCCGCTGGATGCGGGTGGCGCAGGACCGGTCATATAATTACATAAATAAAATTACAATTGTCAGTCTAATTACATTTAAAATAGTCAAAAAATTCATCAACTGAGTTAAAACATTTCTGTACCAACCAGCTCTTAAGTTTACGCTTAAATACATTTAATGGCAAGACTTTTAGGTCGGCTTGGAGACAATTGTAAATTTTTATCGCCATACAATAGGCGCTCTTACCATATAAAACTATCTTTTTAGCTGGTATGACTAGACGATTTGGAAACCTTGTGTTAAACCGACAAATGTCTCTATAAGTGGTAAAGAGTTCAGGATGCATTCTAACAAACAAACAAATTTCATATAAGTACATGCACGGGACGGACAAAAGTTTCATACTTATAAATAGAGGTTTGCATGAGGTCATATCATCAACGTTACAAATAGCTCTGATGCATTGTTTCTGTGCTAACAGGGCTTGATGTGCATGACTAGAGTTTCCCCAAACTAGAATACCATATCTTAACACGGAGCAAACATAACCATGATATGCCTGTAATGCAGTTTCCTTATTGCTAATTAGCAGCATGCATCCTTCCCTGCTAGCAACCACCGGACAACTGACCACTACGTACGACCGACCCACACACGCTCAGTTTTGCCTGCACAGTTGAATTGTACAGGTCTACCCATACGCAAAAAATATCAATTTTCAATATTTTTTCAGTTGCATGAACTGGTGTGAAAACCTGCACAGTTCTGTAACATACACGCTCCGGTTTACCTGAACAGTTGACCTGTACAGGCAAACCTGTCAGGTACACCCTTACGTGTATGGCCTGCTTAAGAGTTTTATTGTAAATGTTCCACGCTTAGGTTTCAGCTAGAATTGTGAAATAACTCCATTCTGCCTCATTATTCAATATCATAAGCAGCGAACGTCGATGACAGGATAACCGCAGAATGCATCGCGTGACGTACCGTTGTAGGCTTTATTAGCTTGAGTAACTACGGTACGGCTGAACAGGATTCTCGGTGGTACAAGTCGAGGGATAAAGCGATTTTTTAAATATAAGGGTCGAGAGAAAAAAATACATTAAAAATATTTTATATTTGTATAGATAAGTTTCCATAAAAACAAAATTGATAGTCACCAATGATTTTCGTAGTTGAACGAACCGTGGGAATAGGTTGACTTGTATGTATTTATTCTATGTGCTATGAATGATGGCAATGATAAATCCGTACGGAGACTCTTTTACCCTTTATGAGGAAATCTTAGGTGCGATGCGGTATGTCGTGTACCATTTATTTGCAATTTATTTTGCTTCTGCTTTTACGAGCTAAGTTTATTCAATATGATATTGTTATTGTAAAAACTCTCAATTCAACGTTCTTAGGGCTGATAATTGTCTCATATTACGTGAGTGAAGTGCAATGAAGGATCTAATAAATTATTTGTATTTTTTTTACAAGACGTATAGACACGAAACAGGGTACAAAAAGACTTGGGAGGTTAATTTTTTATTTGGTGATTTTTTTAACATATTTATTTTCAAAACTACAATTTATGTACATAGATTAAATCTAACTAATCTACTTAACCTAACCTATATCTAAGATTGGCCCTTGTGGCATTGTACCGAGGATGCTGGCGGCATTTCCTCGCTGTATCGCAATACTGATGCGTTGTGCGAGGAAGTCGCCAGCTCTTCGGTCTTTAGTTACATCAACCAGACGTTTCGCGATCTCAGCAAACAATTTGCGTGCGCTGGGGCCCCAAGAACCTAAAGTTTCTACGCCAAACGGTACAAAATCGTACTCTTTGCCGAGGCCCTTATATTTATTACGTTTTAAAAATTCGGCATTTTCAGCCGCAGCGGCTGCCTTAAACGTAGTTCGTTGAAGATGGGACGGTGCCAGGGTGTCTACGCAGGTGTCTTGGGAGGTTCATATCAATAATGTAGAAAAAAACCGGCCAAGTGCGAGTCGGACTCGGGCGCGAAGGGTTCCGTACCATTATCAATTTATTATAAAATAGTACATTATTGCAGAGGCCGGGAAAGCGAATTTCGTGGATGAGTATTTTTTGTCGGACGAAGCGAAGCTGAGGCCGACAATTACATACGAATCCACGAAATTCTATTTCCGTCCGAGGCACATATAGGACTTTTCTCCAAACATGCAAGGAAATAAAACAAAATTTATTACAATCGATTAAGTAATTCTTCTTGCAAATTGAATAACAATTGAAAAGAAAAAATCTCTTATGATTCCCGCCTAAACTTTTTTTTAATGCATGGTCGTTCATAAAAAATAGTAACGATATCTATGGTTTCATTAAACCGTACCTACACGACCTGACACACCGAGGCGTTTGTAACTCATGATAGAACGAGACGGCCATAGATTTGATCGCCGTCTCTCGCTCTATCCAGACCAGGCGTTTGGTCGTGGCTTTAGAATTTGGCTGTATGCATTTTTTTCAAAGTCCAAAAGTAGTTTTTAAGAAGTAAAAAACAATACATTAATGGATTTTAGTACAATTTCGCGGCCGCAAAAACTGTACAATAATGAAAATCTTTTTTTTTAATTTGAGCTGGTACATAAGAAGGTACTTCGCGTTTCGTTTTTGCTACATTAATGCGAACATTTCCGAGCATATTGGAGAAAAAACACGTTAAATCAACCTACCTCAAAAACTATAGGAGATAATTTAATCAAACCAAAAATCGTTGATAGAGTTTATTAATGTGCATAACATATATATTTTTTTGAATTTTATATGTGACACATTTTTCAGACTTTGAAAGCTGATATCTCGAAAACGATTTGCTTTAATAAAAATGAGTAGTATAGTATCTCCAAACTGTGTGGCGGGGCATCGAGGGGGTCCCAGAGATCTTCAGAGAGGTGTACCTGTACATGTATGCAGTGGGCCACTTGCTTGGTTACATAAATATCTTTTATCTACAGGAATATCATAATTTCCCTGTTATGTATTCAGAAGCGGTAATGTAACCTATATTAAGAGACCGGTGTCTGTGGCTGTATCATAATGTTATCATTAAAGTACAGGCAGAGTACAGTCCATCATAATGTTGACATTAAAGTATCGTCGTCATGATATTAATTTTAACATTATGAAGTCAACTTCTTTTTGTTGTTTTTTTTTCAATAAATATTTATTGTAGGATATCCTTACTCAAATTGAGTGATTTCAACTGATTTGAATTTTTATATTTTTATTTTTATATTAAAGGTAATTACTTAGTGGATATCAATGAAAATAAAGGTAAATTGTCATTCTAAACTAATGATATGGATGTAGATAAAGTTATGTATGTGACTGTACATAATTAGGCATTAAACACTCGTGTGATCTTATTATGAAACTCGCCTACGGCTCGTTTCATAAAACCACACTCATGTTTAATGCCTCTTATTATGCGCCAGCCACATAAATAACTAATTTAATCACGTTCCGCATGTATGCGTTACTTATTTCATGTTAATATTTTATTTCATGAGCGCGGGTTAATTTATTTTTAGAATGGGGTCACGTAATAAAAAAAAACAGTAACCCTGCTTTAAATTATGTAGGTGTATTTAAAATGCACACTCAGTGTCCATCTAAGAGTTTATCGTTTATCTAAGATGACCGCACAATATTTCTCTTGCTCGACGTAACCATTCAAAACTTGACAACCCTGAAATACCCTCGTTTCTCTTATGATTCGTGCCAACCTGCCAGGAAAATAGTTTTGCACCAGTCCGTGCCATCCCCCGCTTTATATAGAAAAGAAACGCATTTCCTCGACGATGCCACGATATTGATATCTACTGAATATAAAGTCCTTGGCGTTTTATCGGTAGATGAAGCGGTCACACGCAATATGAATTGGGTTATTGTCAGCCGGAAAAACAAAAGTTGTCCACTCGGCGGTCAAAAGTAAGCTTAAAGCTTTTACGATTTGATTGCATAGGGCTATAGACCGGGGAACCTAGTTGTACCGTCAATTATATATATCGTCGCCTGGTACCCACATCACAAGCCTTAATTGAGCTTACCGTGGGACTAGGTTGATTTGTGTAAGATGTCCTAAGATATTTATTTGTCGGAGACATGCTTCAGTTGGCGCAGACGTGTACGACATGTCGAGTCATCGAACGTCTGACTAGTCTTATTTACAAAAAGAATAGTCTTATTTGCAATGTTTACATTTAATTTGTTAAGAGTGATAAAATCTAGAAAACGATAAGCAATGTTTTGCTTGAGATGTTCTTTGCTTGGTCCATGCAGGTAGACATTAAACGTCATGTTGGGATCTACCCGCCTATGAAGCGGTAGTTTGTGAGCGGACGGTATAAAACGTCACTAGCGCAGTGTTCAGGGATTCATTCTTGATTTAGAGTTGGAATAAAGCATTCCAGGGTTGAGTAAATGATGCATGGACGCAAGCTTATAACTCTCCAGTCGTTTTCTATCAGTATAGTTTATAGTGTTGTAAATAGTCTTGTTTTAAGTGTGTACTTGTTGTGATTATTTAAAGTTTGGAAAATGTAAGACCGTCTGAGTTTCTTGCTGGTTCTTCTCACGACAGAGGTTTATCATTTGTGAACCAGTATAATAAAAGATTGTAATTTACCTTGTGTTTAATTATGTGCGTCCATGCATAGTATTCACCTTTGTAAGTAGATACGATCAGTAGCTAGAAATTAAAATATTCGTTCCCCTGTTCTCGGCTGTCCCTACGACATCAGAAAGCGGGATGTTGAATAATCGCCTACAATGAGTGGTGATGGTAAATGTACCACACGTAAAGAGTGAGTTTGAAATCATCGACAGTCGGTAAGGTTGAACTATCGTTACTTTTTTATTTGGTGTAAGGTGTAAACTACTCGTATCTTTTGAAGCAAAGTCTGTTTCGAGACGTAATTTGAGATATCAAGTTAGATTTTTTATGGAATTTCTATTGTTGCAATACGTGTGGGTAGCTACCCCACCCACTTCACAAAAAAAAACAGTAATTTAAATAATTTCAAAGAATATCATGATTGTTACTTTTCTGATTTTTGAAATACTAGCAGTTCTGAAATACGGGCTGGTAACCCGTGGTTTTGTTTTGTGGTCTACCAAAAATTGATTAGAGATTTCTTACAGCCTGTTTTTTTAAGTTTTCTATGCGTGTGAAATTTATGTTACAGAATGTTTCGTGATGACACCGGTGACTATGTTGTGGCGATGAAACGAGTTCAGAATATTACAATTTCAAGAACAACACGTTTATAGTAGCCAGAAGTTCCGTTCAGGATGACTATGCTGTTGCGATGAAACTACCACAATTTCTTGTGAAACGTCCAGGAAATTAAAGAGAATAAAGACTCCAGGTCTTCGGGAGTTGCTTTTTGAGCAATGGAAATAAAAGGACAGGTTTCGTTCCAATTGTTTTAATGCAAAATTCGAAGCATTAATTTAAAGAAATAACAGTTTGACATTTCTATTTTTAGCGTGAAGTTTTTATGTTCTCAAAAAAGTTTTATTATCTACGAGATTAACTTGGTTGTAATAAAGTGAAGCCCATTATTATTTTAATACAAAGTTAAAAAGATACCAATACCCTAACCTCAACTTTTTATTTTTGTGATAAGGTTAAATTGAGAGCTCGCATGCAAATTATCTCTGTGATAAAACTGATACCGTACAATTTGATGATTACAGTTCAACATGGTGAATTGGAGCGAGCTGCCGACCTGCAAGTTATTGCTGTCATCATGTCCCCACGGCGCGGCAGAGGCTGATGGCTGGTGTCGCTGCTGCCTACCGTGAACACGTGGTGCAGCGCGTGGTGAAGACACGTTGTCAATCCGGTGAGGAGTTCACATTTTGTTGAGCTATTTGAGCCCTGAGCTAATGTTGTTGAGTCATCGAGGGCTTCTACCCTTTCGATTCTATAGAGTTAAAACTTGAGCAAGAAATGCAACATTAAAACTAAATTAGACAGCGATAACGTAAGGTTACGCAAGTTTATTAAAGACTTTAAAGTTTTATTAAACGCATTGAGATCTATTTTAACAATTTCTGATATAGGATGATGATGATGATGATGATGGTGATGATGATGTTGATGTTGGTGATGATGATGGTGATGATGATGATGATGATGATGATGATGGTGGTGGTGATGATGATGGTGGTGGTGATGATGATGATGATGGTGGTGATGATGATTATTATGATGGTGGTGATGATGATGATGGTGGAGATGGTGGTGATGATGATGATGATTATGATGATGATGATTATGGTTATGATGATGATGGTGGTTATGATGAAGATGATGGTTATGATAATGATGGTGGTTATGATGATGATGGTGGTTATGATGATGATGGTGGTTATGATCATGATGGTGGTTATGATGTTGATGATGGTTATTATGATGATGATGATGGTTATTGTGATGATGATGGTGGTGGTTATGGTGATGACGATGATAATCATTTCTTATTATTTGGACCGTCAATAGTTTCAGTTTGATTACCTTAGTTCAATTAAAATGGTGGGTACTAGAATTAGTCATTATAGTTTGCAATCGTATAGTTTGCAATCGTGGAATGAAACTATTTACATTTTTGTTGGGTTCAGTTTTCTCGGACTACATACACCATTTATCATTCGTAGTCGTAGGTGTAAAATCGGATCTATTTTTCCGTCTCAGTGCGGCCACGACTGTGAGTGGCGTGCGTTTGGTTTAATGGTGTAAGTGGTCAATGCGTTTTGATTGTCCGACAGCCATGGAGGTGGTTGTTAAGACTCTATTGCTCGGTGTAGCATCTGGAGTATTGTAACTGCTGTGAGTACTGCAACCCATTTGTTGTTTTTGTTGAAATGAAGTGTTTCATTTTTACTATTGTAGAACTATGTCGGTTACTAGCTAGTAAAGTAGTAAGTACATAGACAGACTTGCTAGTCTGTTTCAAATGTTAATGAAGTTGATTTTAATTCCCTTAGTTGATTAAATGAGTACCTAAAGAAAATATGATACTGCATTACGGCATTTAATTTTCTATTAACTACTTTAAATGCGGAAAGGGTAATTGTTAAATTTAATGAGTTCTTATGTCATTTGAGCTTTCAATGGACTGAGAGCAAGTTCGATGGATTAAGCGTGATCTAATAATCGCATCGGAAGTTCCGGAGCATGTAAAAGGTGCACGTGAACTGCTTTTTATGTGCAGTATACTCTTTGCGAGGAGTGGCACTTACGCGGCTGAAATGGTTAACTTCTGATGGGTTATTGGATCCTAACAATCCCATGGACAGAAATTAAATCAGGTACATGGTTATGGTGTAACCTGGTTGAGTAACTTACGTTTTTGTTTGAGTCGAGGGATTGACTCTTTAGTTTAAATCATTTTGACTTTTAATTGGTTAAACTGAACTTGGTTTTCAAGAAATGTAAATGAGTGATATTTGATGACGTGATGATAGATGTGAATTTTTGGTATACCGTTACGTTCTGGGGGTAAAAAATGAGCCGGGGTGTTAATTGCCTAAAGATCAAAATCCCAAACGTGATGACGAATTTTGTAAATCGTATGTTGGGCAAAGTAATTAGTTGGCTACAGAGTATGCCCACAGTCAGTTTGGTGACTGTGGATGGTTTCCGTACAATCATGTGATGATTGTAGACAGTGTTCCTGCGTACCTAGCTGAGGTCGTGGATGAAGTGTGCCTACAGTATTATGGTGACTGTAGATGGTATTCCTGCGTACCTCGCTGAGGTCGTAGATGAAGTGTTCCTACAGTATTAATGGTGACTGTAGATGGTATTCCTGCGTACCTTGCTAAGGTCGTGGATGACGAGTTTGCCAACAATGTTGTTGAGAGTTATAGAGTGTTCTTGCAAACTTTATTTACTCAGGTCAGTCAGTTAAACTCAGGTCAGTCAGTGACTGTGCTGAAGGTTATAGATGTGTCCGTGTACTTTACTCGGATAGCGGGTGTTTTGTGACATGTTGATGACTGTAGATTGTTTTTCTGTGTACATTGCTGAGGTTGTGGACGACGAGTTTGCTTACAGTATTTCTGATAACAGTTGGTGGTTTTACCTGCGTACCTTGCTACAGTGGTAGATGTGTATAGAATCATGTGGACGATTGTAAGATGTTCCTACGATCCTCTAACAGGTTATAGAAGAGGAGTGTGAAATGGTCGTGTGTAAAATTGTTTCCAATTTGATTTCGTAAAATTTAACAGTAGTCATTTCTATCCCATTATGTATTGAGGTCAGAATGGGTCGACTGTACCAGAGGCTTGATCGTAGCTGTAGCCCGTTGTGTCTGCCTGTGAGTAGTCCGTGGGTACGCGGTGCGCGACAGGCTCTGGCGGAGGTAGCGTTTTAGAGACCGTAGTGTCATAGGGATGAATCAGCGATCCCTTGGGGATGCGCGTAATGTATGTGGTTATGTGATAGTCAATATGCCATGAATGAGATTATATTCTTCCGAAAGTTTTCTGTAATGTTTTACGTAAAATGTGGCTAGGAAAGCCAGATGGTACTTGTTTGCTTTTGATTTTAAATTGGTGGTAATTAATTGACCATAAGTGATCCTCAATTGAGTTGCAAAGATTAAAATTATTTTTTCTTGAGTCGAGATGATTTTACGTAGACAGATAATTTGGTCAGGAGTGACCGAGTGGTAACAAAGACTACTGGTGTACGTGTTTGTTTCAGATACAAGCGAGGACGCTTGTCTTGTCAGTATGGCCGTGTCGGAGACATGCTTCAGTTGGCGCAGACGTGTACGACATGTCGAGTCATCGAACGTCTGACTAGTCTTATTTACAAAAAGAATAGTCTTATTTGCAATGTTTACATTTAATTTGTTAAGAGTGATAAAATCTAGAAAACGATAAGCAATGTTTTGCTTGAGATGTTCTTTGCTTGGTCCATGCAGGTAGACATTAAACGTCATGTTGGGATCTACCCGCCTATGAAGCGGTAGTTTGTGAGCGGACGGTATAAAACGTCACTAGCGCAGTGTTCAGGGATTCATTCTTGATTTAGAGTTGGAATAAAGCATTCCAGGGTTGAGTAAATGATGCATGGACGCAAGCTTATAACTCTCCAGTCGTTTTCTATCAGTATAGTTTATAGTGTTGTAAATAGTCTTGTTTTAAGTGTGTACTTGTTGTGATTATTTAAAGTTTGGAAAATGTAAGACCGTCTGAGTTTCTTGCTGGTTCTTCTCACGACAGAGGTTTATCATTTGTGAACCAGTATAATAAAAGATTGTAATTTACCTTGTGTTTAATTATGTGCGTCCATGCATAGTATTCACCTTTGTAAGTAGATACGATCAGTAGCTAGAAATTAAAATATTCGTTCCCCTGTTCTCGGCTGTCCCTACGACATATTTATTATTATTTATTTATTTATTTAATTGTTTTATCCCAAAATTAGTACAGGAATTCCTTAACTTTAGATGTCCACCGAAAAGACGATAACCTAAATCTGACAACCAAGACAATTTTAAGAAACCTAATTAAGTCCTGCAGCTAAATGTAAAAACCCCTCCGATCGACATTGGCCACTTCCTAATTTGTATCTTTCCAAACTTGTCCGATTCCTAATTCGTCCACTCCAACATCGTCCTTTTTCTGAATTGTCACTTTATACATTCCAAAATTGACTACTTCCTAAACAGTCATTTCCCTATTCGTATTTTCCTAACATGTCCATTCCCAGAATTGCTAACTTCCCAATTTGTCCACTCTGACAGCGTCCTTTTCTTTGATAGTCAGTTCCCTATAAGGTACATGTAATTTGATTTATTAAGTTATTATTATTATATTAGCCTATTGTGTCCCACTGCTGGGCAAAGGCCTGCCCCTCTTCTTCCATTTCATTTCATTTAATTTATTTATTGTTAGGTCATGAACATATTTTTATTCCATTCCTCCATTTCCATTCTTCTCGGTCCTGTGCAACATCCGGCCAATCTCTTAAAAGGGTCTCTATTGGTTCCCATAAAGTTTGAAGTTCGATTTTTGAAGCGAATAACGTTGTAGGTCCGAATTTTTTTAGTCATATTGTCATAAGTCATAAAAATTTATATCATAAATCGGTGGTCAGTTTTATGTAGGTCATAATTATTGTTAGTCATAAAAGTCGATGCCCATAACTTTTAAAATCCATATAGCATCATTTCCAGATTGTTAAAAGCAATAACCTTCTTTATTATAACTGTTACAACGTCTATATTCGCAAGTTGTAATGACAACGATTTTTTTTTGTTTCGTTTTATGTATGAATTATTATATGTTATTAATCAATAAATGCATTAAATGTTTATTTTTTTACACCACCGAATAAACTTAGTGAGTAAAGTTGGTAATAAACTTAGTAAGTAAATATTTAGTAAGATTATTATTTTAAAATTCGGTCCTGGTCAACCTAACACTCCTCCTCGCTTCGCTCGTCGTCGTACCTAAACTGACCTGCCTTAGGGTCGAGTAGGTAAGGAAGTTTCCTAAGTTGCATCATAGTCCATAAATTTAATAATTTAAATTAAGGAAAGTTATAAATTTCGTATTTTATATTCAATTTTTTGGATGAAATTCGGTAGGTAAGTTATTAAAACAATATGAGTAAGAACCATTTGATCCATCAAATGTATGACTTAAAATATTTCTAAAAAATTATAGATAGACCTTTGAATGTTATAGTCAGCAATTTTATACCTTTTGTAATTAGAGTATGTAATGTTATAGGTTAGTAATGTTAGATCTATTAATCGTTATACTTAACAAAAATTATGACCATTGATGCTTATATCAGTAAATTATATGGATATCAATTTCTGACTAACGAAATTCGGATTAACAAATATATGGGAAAGAAAGGGATCCCCTCTTAAAAAGGAGTCTAAGTTATCCCGCCATCGCCGACGGGGTCTGCCTGGTCTCCGATTAGAGTTGTGGGGCACCCACTTTGTGGTTATTTTGGCCCGCAAATCATCCGGCATACGGCAGACATGACCCGCCCAGTTCCGGATACGATGCCTTAGTTTTACCTAATATGCTGCGTTCCATAGCTCGCTGGCAAACCCCGAGTTTGAACTTCTGAGCTTCCGTCAAAGACCATGTCTAAGCACCGTAGATGAGGATTGGAAGTATGCACATATCCATGAGCCTCTACGTTTGAGTGACAGAGGTAGGTTTCCTTTCATGAGGTCTTTCATTACCCAAAAGCTTTTCCAGGCGTTTTCAGTTCGTTACACTAGATTTTTTTATAACACTTCAGTGGCAAATAAGCATTCGGTTCGCCTGATAGAAAGCAGTCACCGTAGCCTATGGACGCCTGCAACTCCACAGGTGTCACACGCGCGTTGCCGACCCGTTAGAAACTTGTACATACACTCCTTTTTTCCGCTCCTTTCAAATCCGCATTTCGTTCCCTTTCTAATTGTTTTTTTTTTAATTTTCGGTGCTGACAGGGCAGGGCAGAAATGAAAATTAAAATGAATTTTATTCCCTGTTATCAAGGTTCTATGTTGGTAGCAACGCACAGAATAAACATTACCAGCGGTTGAAAAAAAAACAGCCAGTATAGGTATTTGTAACGCGTTCTTATAGCTGATGTTAGACGGCACGAATTTGTCGGGTCCGATCCTTCGTGTACCTTAATCCTAAATGCCTTTTCTTGTATTACTCACCCTCGATACAATATACCATTTTGCTCCCTAGTAATACAATCTACTATTATTTACTCGCAAATGTGATGAAATAGTACATTACGATACAAGAGCGAAAAATAGGAAATTTAAAATGAGTCGTGATAAATTGAAACACGACCGGAGGGAGTGGTTTAAATCGACACGAGTTGCGAATTACCTCTTCGCACGTGTATCGTACGACGTTTTACAGTACATATGGCCCTTTCAATTTTCGACGCAGGCACGAAAAGTAAATAAATAAATAAATAAATAAATATCTTGGGACATCTTACACAAATCGACCTAGTCCCACGGTAAGCTCAATTAAGGCTTGTGATGTGGGTACTAGGCGACGATATATATAATAGATAGATACATATAGATACTTAAATACATAGACAGCCATGCCCAAGGAACAAACATTTGTGATAAATAAATACACAAAGAATGCCCTCGCCGGGATTCGAACCCGGAACCTCCAGCTTCGTAGGCAGGGTCACTACCAACTAGGCTACGGAGGCTGACAAAGCTGAAAAGTGCTCATTATAGCCTCGAGGCGGTAAAGTAACACCATGTGTACTCTAAAAAACATTGTATGTATCACGGGCGGTATAAGAAATACGAACTCGTGTTAAAATTAATTCACACCCATTCATAATTTCGTATTCACCGCCCTTAATACACAATGTACTATTACAGTACACATGGCGTAACATTATTATATTTTATTCGTGTTTAATATTGATAAAAAAAGTAAATTACAAAGTAGACAATTTTGGAAGTAGTCAAATTAGGAAATTTAATCATAAAGTGGTCAAATTAGGAAAGATACTAGTTAGGAAATAGCTAAGTTTGGAAGTGGACTGGTTAGGAAATAGTCAAGTTTGGAAGTGGACTGGTTAGGAAATAGTCAAGTTTGGAAGTGGACATGTTAAGAAAGAGACAGGTTGAAGAGTGGACAAATTTGGAAAGATACAAATTAGGAAGTGGCCAATGTCGACCGGAGGGGCTTGTAAGTATCTTTGTACAAATAAAATGTCCAAGCGTCCTTAGTGTGAGCGACGAAGTGGGTCGTTTTACTAAAATTGCTTTCAATGTTTTTAGATTAGTATTGGTTCGTCCTTTGACTATTGCGCATCTTTGTTTCGTGATCTTGTGTGTCGTGTGTATTGTGATTCTCTGTTGACCTGGCTGTCGATTTTTTGACCCCGAACCTGCATTTACCTACTGACCTGGCTATGAACACTGATAACCCGAACACGCTTTCCACGATTGACTTGGATGTGAACTCTTTATCTCCAACTGCACTTGAAATGAACGACTCAATTTTGAACATGGACACCGATTTGACTGCTCTAGGATTGGAGCTCACTGATGAAGAAAATTTATCAGGATATAATAGTGAGTATCATAATTATGGCCTTAAAACATTAAAAATAGCATTACAATCTTTCACCAAAGTAACTGTTTCTGTAGCCTAATAGTTAATTAGCTAATAATGCCTCAAAGGCAATGAAGTCCTCCATTTGGAATTGTTCAATTCAGAAAAAAGGAAAATGAATAATATAAATAATTCGATATCGTAAAATATGTTGCTTCGGGGTTTCTTCGTTTCGCAGTCGAATTATCATGAAAACTGCGTAAATATGGAGTAATCCAACTAAGTTAACTAAATAATTCCGAATCTTCGACAAACAATATACATAATAATATATTAACTGCAAGCTCAGTGCAGTTTTTGTGACAAAAAATATTTTGTTTATTAGATGGTGCGATAGTAATGTTCACCTTTACTTATAGGTTAAGTGAAAGTTATGTTTTACATTTCATGTAAAATGTGTAAAAGTGAATATATTATGAATAAATGCAATGTTAGCAAATTTGTACTTTTTTATTTAATTTCCTAAGTACATAGGAACTTGGTTATAGTGAAGTGGCCGCCTTCCATCCTTCCAGTGCATGTTTGAGCACTTGTAATGCCTAAAGTACTTAAGGTATATTAACTGTAATTATGGTGTTATTTTTTAGCTAACATCCTGTACTAACAAATAATAACACCAAAAACCTATCTTAATGACCTAGTTTCCATGCAAAATTAAAATAATTGAAAAATGAAGGTGAATTTGTTAATATTTTTAATTTAATAAAAAATTCTTGGTCTTGTTGTTGAAATAGTAGAGTCAAATGATTAGCTTTATTAGTTTGCTTATCTAATGACTTCTCTAACGAGATGTTTTTTGCAAGGATAGGACCGATAACAAACGTATAATTCCAGAAATACCACGTACACCCGTATTTGTCTGTTTGAAATTTTCAAATTGCCGCCATTTCATTAACGCCAGCACAAAAAAAAAAGATAATTTATCGATGAAATTGATTGTAGTTTAAGCCCTTAAAAGCTCCGACACCGCTAACCAAACACCCTGTATAAAGTTAACTACATCACTAGTGAAATTGTGTTGACCATTTATACTCTGAGAAGTATTTATGTTTGTTATAATTAGGAACTTTTTTGTGAGTACCAATCCCGATATCACAAAAACAAATCATCTGTTAAGTATAAATTGAACGGATGTTTACAAAAACAACATAACTACATTGAGCATAGCTTTACAGGAGAGCGAAAAAACTAAATTCCTTTTTAAATAATATTCATTAAAGCTTAATATTCAGAAGCGGTATAGATATATAACCACTGAGTTAGGATTACCCGTTTATTTGTGTTTCGGATCATTACTTTTTTTGGTAAAAATAAAATAAGCCTTGCCACTTACGTTGTTTTTGTAAAATGTTGAGTAGTTACGTTGTTTTTGTGCAAAACTTGATGCACATTTTTTGGAAATACATTTTTTTTATTGTAAAAATATCGTCATATACGCTAATATTCCCCATTTTATAAGTTGATTTAGAATATGGTTTACTCTGAGTATTAATGCAGTAGTTTTATTCGACACTTTTTAGTGCAGTTTAGTATGGGAAATAAAATATTTTCAATTTTTTTGCCAAACGGGAAAGTTTTTAGACAATTTTTTTCCCCATTCTGTAGCTCATTTGATAACGAGCAGTATGACATCAAAAACTCAAATTTGGAAAAATGCTAGTTATGTTGTTTTTGTAAACATCCCTTCAATTGTGCAGATATGATTGAAATTTATAAAATAGCAGACATTGTTTGGCGATGACAACTTAGAGTGTAAATAGCAAACAAAATTTCACCCCGTCAGATATTTATTTCAACAAATAAATATTCAGATATTTATTTCAACAAATAAATATTCAGATATTTATTTCAACATATAAATATCTTACAATAGTTTATTAAATAATTTCATTGGTTAAAGTAATTTCCGGCATAACGCCATCCAATATGGACAACATCACGGGCGCGCGATACTGTGCGCCGCCGAGCCACTGAGTAACGCCACTTGTGCGTGACTCTGCAATGGCAAGTTTGAATGTATGGTAGCGCGCCGTACTTGGATCGAGATTTCGAGCGTCGCCCTGAATGGGTTAAGTACCACGTATTTGACGGAGGAACTAGGTCCTAGTAAGATCCATTCCTAAAGCATACCATAATCGTTTCCTCGTACGTTTTGAGGTACTTAATTAAAAAAGTTGTGTAGCATATATTCCTAATATATTGTTATGTTTCAATTATCTACCAATACCAATATTATAAATATTTGTTCCTTGGTCATGGCCATGGCTGTCTAAGATGTATTTAAGTATCTATCTATTATATTATATATTGTCGTCTGAAACCCACATCACAAACCTTAATTGAGCTTACCGCGGGGCTAGGTCGATTTATGTTAGACGTCCCCAAGATATTTTATTTATTTATCTACCGCAATTGGCGCAGTCGGTAGGGATTATAAAATAAAACTGTCCCAGTTTAACTCTATGTGAAATTACTGATTTTTCTTGGTTTCTAAATAGCTTCAAAGTTTTTTGCTCATATTATCTAAATAACAATAATTTCTTCTATGTGTTAACTTATGAATCACAGTTATAAATCTTGTAAAAACTAAATCCCACGTTGGGGCACTTCACGAGATTATCGCTTTTGCCTTATATCACTTGTATGACAGCTAGATAATTACTACTATTAGTACTAGGTAATTAATTTTAGCCTCAAAATGGAATTTTACCAGACCCAAAATCGCTTTCTCGGCATTTTCAAAAGTATTAGGATAACGGGATATCATGAACAACATTTTCGCGGAACGCCATAGCAATGCAATTTATTCAGTGTATCTAGTCCATCAGGATTTTTGACGTGTGAAAGCAGAAAGTATATTTTATTTAACAATCTTACAATGAATATAAATATAAGATTCAATTTCGTTAGCTGTCGAGCACCTGCGTCTGATGTGGACCTATGGACGCATGTAAGTAGGACGTAACAAATGGGTCAAAATTTTTTCGTTGT
Organism: Thaumatotibia leucotreta; assembly: GCA_025490895.1. NCBI lineage: Eukaryota > Metazoa > Arthropoda > Insecta > Lepidoptera > Tortricidae > Thaumatotibia > Thaumatotibia leucotreta. The sequence goes on along the minus strand of JALPQI010004056.1, from coordinate 17,903 downwards.
CTTATTTTGTGTCCCTAAAAAACGTGACCAGGGGCGTAGCTAGGGTAAAAGGCGCCCGGGGCAGGCACCAAATTTGCGCCCCCCCCCCTTAACTGATTTTAAAGGGTTCCCAGTTAGTACGAAACCCTTAACATTTTTTTCTTATAGTTTTCCCGTACACGGATCCGTGCTCCTGCATACGATGGGTTAAAAGGCTCACTTTTAGGATTCCGTAATTTTTTCCAAAATTCAACCTACTTGGCAGGAAAAAAAGTTGATTTTCAACCGACTTCAAAAAGGAGGAGGTTCTCAATTCGACTATATCTTTTTTATGTTTGTTACCTCAACTGCAATGTTTGTGTATATTTAGGCATACTGTATACTGTACAAGTGTACATTCTAACAAGACATTTAGTGACTTTAGATGGCTAGCAGTGATTTTATTTTATTTAACATACACAACTAACGCGAGGGATTGATAAGGAAACTAATTTAGAAATCAGAAGTTTGTGTATAGGTAATGTACATCATTAAATGTCTTGTTAGAATGTACAGTATGCCGATATATACACAGACATTGCAGTTTTTAGGTATAAGGTACCTAGTAGTATAAAAAAAAGTATGAACTTTTCGATTCCTTTTATTTCCTTCTTTTATTTAAACAAGTGATATTAATATTTTCTGTAAAGATGGGTCTTAGTTAATAAAATACAGACTAATAATTAAAAAAAATATGTGGGTAGTTAATAAGAAAAAACCGGCCAAGTTGGGCCATGCTCAGTGTAGGGTTACGTAGTTATTCTAAAACGGCTGAGCCGATTATGTTCAAAATAGTTTTATTTTAAATTATTCTATAAGTACAGTGATTCATGTTTTTTTTTCATATTTTTGGACCTACGGATAAAAAGTTAGAGGGGGAGGTACACATTTTTTTTCTTCTGGAGCGATTATCTCCGAAAATATTGACTTTAGAAAAAAAACTTTCTCTCAAGACCCTTATTATTTTTAAGAGACCTATTCAATGATAACCCAACCCACACTATACAATTACAGCAAATAATAAAGACATCCCCACTTCATCAACAAGGGTTTTCGATATTTTTTCTGCCACCAGGCGGCGCTAGAGTAGGCGTCGGGTCCACACAGCTGTCAGATTCATACTATATTCATAGAAACCGAGGGGCCGCACATAGTGTGCCACTAAGAGGGATAGACATAGTCACTTACTACTAAGAAGAAAGTGCCACACAGGCACTTAGTGACGTATTCAACGCATTTGTCTGGCACTTACATTTAGCATCTAATGCACACACACACAAAAAATAGTGGCACAGTGATAAGGACGGACGATTATCGTTCCTTTTCACTTCCACTAGTAAAAAGTTTCATAAGACCATCCCTTTCGTTCTTGCTATTATTATAACGTTGTCAAATCCATATTAATCCTACATTCATGATAGAAACCTAATATTTCGAAATTCTACTTAATTTGGAAGGTTCCTGATTTTGTAATGGATTAAGACTAATACACAGTCGTCGAACTGAAGATTGAGCTCTAAAACAGGCGCTCAAAGCCACTGGTATTAAAAATAATTACTGTAACTTTGTTCATTTCATGGGAATTGACTTGGAACTATTTTATTAATTTATTTTAGAAAACAATATTCCTAAGGTAAGTTCTCAGAATAAATAAACCTATAAATATGATGAAAATTAAATGCGCGTATCTATTTTGACAGTTCTTTAAACGTTCCGCTCAGTGCTATCATCTCACCTCCCCATAGTGGCAGAAAAAGTATGAAAAACCGTCGTAAAAATTGGGGACGTGCCCGAAATTTTTTTTTTCTTTTTATTTCCATGATTTTGACTTTGTTGGCATGATTAATACGTATACCTGTACCAAATTGCAGACTTCTTGTATTAACGGCCACTGAGCTATGCTGCGGACAGACGACAGATGGATATGGCGAAACTATAAGGGTTCCGTTTTTGCCATTTTGGCTACGGAACCCTAAAAACGTTATTTTCTGAAAACCGTATAAGTGACATAAGTCAGAAACTGTCAAACCTAAGAAGCTGAAACGTGGTCAAAATAATAGACGCCATTAGGGGTGCTTACCATAAAACAATCTATCCCCTACAATCAAAGGTCGCAAATGTCTGAAAGTCTGAATATAGGCTTTGTTCGAAGCTAATAAGTACTACATGTACATGTAGGACCAGGGTCGCGTTTTATAAAGTTACAATTTACAATTTCGCTGTTTGCCTCTCTAACGCACGCACATATTGGCTAGAAAGAGAGGTAAACAGCGACATTGTAAATTGTAACTTTATAAAACGCGACCCAGGATATAAACTTGTTTCCATACTTTTGGTATTAAAAATTCTGCAAATAATCATTCGGCATTACGCGGTTAAAAGAAAAAAAAATTAAATCTAAAGAAAACGACTAAAAACAATACAGTACGGACTTTCTGAAATAAAGTTTTAAAATTGACCTTTCTAGCATTTTGTGAATAAATGCATAAGTAAACATTTTTGATTTCTTTATGTGTAAATTAAGCATAAGGAAAGAAACATTTTTGTCAGGTTTGGAGCCCCCCCCCCCCCCTGATATTGCGCCCGTGGAAATTGTACCAATCTAGCATTCTTTTAATTACGCATAAAGATTTTCTTTATGTGTTGATTATGCACAAGGAAATCAAAAATGTTGGCCGATTTGGCGCCCATCCTGATTTGATTTCGTTATGTGAAAATTATGCATAAGGAAATACCTAAACATTTTTGGCTGGTTTGGAGCCCCCCCCCTGATATTGCGCCCGTGGAAAATGTACCAATCTAGCATTTTTTTAAATTACGCATGAAGATTTTCTTTATGTGTTGATTATGCACAAGGAAATCAAAAATGTTGGCCAATTTGGCGCCCCCTCTGATCCAGCGCCCGGGGCACGTGCCCCCCCTGCCCCCCCCTAGATACGCCACGTTACGTGACGCATTGGTGATTTTTGTATCAGATGATGTTTTGTTTTTAATTTCTGATGTATGGATTAAAATCTAGCGTAAAAAAGAAATACAAGTGCACCGGATTTTTTATAAACTGAGTCGAAACAACAACTAAAAGCGTGACAGAGTGGTATGAAACAAGACCACGAAAAGAATTTCGACCCAAATACCCACAATCAACACGCTGGACAAGCGGGTAGGCGATCGCTATAGTGTCCACTTTGATGACATTGATAATGCTGCCCATCATCAATGTTCAATTGAAATGGTCAGTAGTAGTTTCAATCCCTAAAGGCTGCGACATATCGAGTGCGTGTGCGGCACGTGTGCGTGGCGTGCGTGTTGTAGCGCGTTTTCACAAACCGTTGTTGAAATCACCTTGTTATTTAATTCGGACAAGTTTCTCAGACTCAGGATCACGAGCTCTTTCAATTAATAGGAGGAAGAAAATGTCCCAAAATGTTTTTTCCATTGCGATACCGTTTTTTCATAGTAGATGTTCAAAGGCGGTAGCGTAATGGAAGGAATGAAAACTGTATGAAAATTATGAGATATATTTTTTGTACTAACAAATTCGAATGAGCTCGTGATTCTGAGTCGAATAAGCCTAAACTTGACCAAATTAAATAACAAGGTGATTTCAACAACGGTTTGTGAAAACGCCCTGTAGCGTCGGAAATGTCATAGTAGATGGCACACCGCTTGCACGTCACGCGCACGTGCTGCACACGCACTCGGTGTGGCTTGGCCTTATATACTTTTACTGCCTTCACAACACGGCTAAGCTTTCGTAGGGCGGATTTTTATTTTGTTGTAGTTTTAAAAATTTTCCATTTTTGGATTTTTTTATATTTTTTCTACTCAGAATCGCGAGCTCTTTCGATCCTCATTAGCAGAAAAAAGTGTCCCGAAAATTCCATACATTTTTTGTCTTCTACTGAGTTACAGTTGAAGAAAGTGTATGAAAAATAGTAGGTAACTAGGTAACTCAATGGAATTTTTTTGGACACTTTTTTATTTCTATCAAGATCGAAAAAGCTCGTGATTCTGAGTAGAAAAAATGTAAAAATGTCCAAATTTGGAAAATTTAAAAAAACGACATCAAAACAAAAATCCGCCCATGTATGTACATCAGCTGATATTCCGTAAAAGAAGGCCTTAACACCAATTTTAAACTTTATAGACATACCGGTAATAATAGAGCACGTATCCTGCCAGTAACCAGGTTTTATAACGCCACACAATCGCATTAAAAAGGCATATAATGGCTGCATAAATGCCAGTGGTTTTACGCGGTCGTCCGCGCGTCCTTTGTGTGGACAGCGGATGTGGATATACTAGAATCAGCCGACCGGAGAGATGACCCTTGCCTTATTTCGATTAAAAAAAATGTTTCCCGCGCAATGAGGACTGACGTCCTACCACGATGTTCGAAATTCGTAAATTTTGAGCAATTGTCTCTGTCAGTGCAATAAAGGCATTATTAGTGGGACCGAGATGGATGCTCAAAATTCGCGGTGCTGTTGTTCAGTAGCGTTGATACAGATATAATTAATTTCTTGATGTATACTTGTATACGTAGGTACCTATATTGATTGAAAATCGCGATTTTCACTTTTTTTAACGACAAAAGGGATTTGATCGCGCAAACATAATTAATATGGTCTTGGCGTTTCTAGCATGACTTCAGGACTCCAGACTCCAACTAGGTAGGACGTTAGGACAATAAGTTTACGATATTTATCGTTAAATTATCCCTGGTATATAAGTACATACTTACATACCAGGGATAGGTACTTACTAAGAATATGAAAACAATTCGGTTATAATATAAATACGAATTTTAGACAAGTTTGTCAGACTCGTTTCCAAGTTTTCCGAAATATGTATAATATATTTTATTTTTTTAATAATATTTTCTTTGGTTACCGCGATGGTCTTTCATATATTAAACAATTTAATAACATCTACTGTATACGCTGTGCGAGAAGGACGACTTTTACCTTATTACCCCATTAAAAAAACCGTTCCATTTTACCCCACCTTACCTTACTTAAGTTTTAGTACACTATCTGATTTGCTTGCTTCCAACATGAAACTGAAATTATTTTAATATTCTTAGGTACCTATTACAAAAAACTAACACATAACCCTAATGGCCTCATTATTTATGAATAATGTAGATGCAGGGACATCGACTATCCTAAGTAATTTGATTATAATCGACACAGTGTAAAAATATGTCAAGGAAAACATAGGTACTTACTTTTTTCATCATTCTCGTATTCTTCGGCCCATACATAAAAGACACAACTAAATATTAAACCTAGTAAGTTAACAACGAACATGTTGTAGATGTCACAACACTGATAGGTACTTATTTAAATTGGTCGTGTCCGAAAATAACACATCGACGACATACTGACTCAACGAAAGAGGTAATTAAGATTAATTTTAATTTGCCACCCCTTCGATTTTATTTTTAAACAAGCCCACTCCGAAATATTCTTATATGATACGATTTATGTATAATTTTACCAAAGATTAAACCCGACCAGCCGACAAAAAAGTCCAAAAACTACTGTGCGAGGCGGATTGTTATCACGTTGCCAAGCAACGAGTTTGTCAAGTTGAATAACGCGCGCGCTAAGCAAGTACGCAATTTAGTTGTCTATGCCCGATCCAAGAGTAGCTCCAAATAATATAAATAAAATTGTAATAACTATGCAAATTTAGTTTAAATTATAATGATTTTCTCTCCTATTGTTAAATATTATTTTGATGTTCCGTGTAGTTTCAAGATTTCGAGAGCTTAAACGTCATCTCTTACAAGTTTGTCTATGGTTTGACAGTTATGTTAATGTTGTCACGTAATATTTTTTCTACTAGCATGTACGTAATGACGTAGCTCTGATAAATTTATTGGAGTAGGTTTTTGTGAGGTTAACTAGGTTCCTTAAAAACGGAAAATATGACACTCTTCTTGAAGTATTTTTTTAAAAGTGTATTCTGAAATAATTACTATGAAAATTATTATAAAAATGTAATAAAAAACACCCATTTGCTATGTAAACTCTATCAATGTATTGAAATAAATAATACTTATTTCGAACTAACAAATTGGTGACAAAAATAGCTTAAATTATAAATTTTAGAAAAGTTCCATTACAAATGCCGGTTGTTTTGGTAGAATTCGTAATATTGTACTGACAACACTGGCAGAGTGCCATCGCACCACCACCCGCAGCTCCATTCGTGTGAGTTCGTCGCTTCCGCTCGGCGGACCTTGTGCGACGCAAACGGGTGTGTGCGAAAGTATGAAGTGAAATCGTACCCAGTGTGTGAAATGTTTAGTGGTAGTTATTACTGTGTAAAATTTGTGCGAACAAAATGAGTGCCAACGGATAGCCGTCTTTGTTATTTTCTGGATTTATAAACACTGGACGGTAGTGGAACACGTAACATTTAGTAGAAACGGATTCAAAATGGCTGTGTTTTGATGGACCCTTTGTCCGATTCTTGTGTTTCTTTCAGCATGGTAGTGGGATCCTACAGTCAGAAATTTGACTTAGAGAGGTGAGGAAGAGGCTTGTTATCTAGTAGTGATTTCCGAGTGTAGAAACTCGAGTGGAAAATACTGGTTCCCGCCGAAGTGAGGTGTCCGTGCGGTGCTTTCTACATGAGCGAGCGATATAAAACGCTTTCTGACGTGTGAGTTTCTCTCTTAACCTTTCGGTTTTCTGCTTATTTTAGTTGTAAATCAGTCTATCAGCCCTTTTACAGTACGTACTTACTTTTGAATGAGTAATTTAGTGTGTGTATTCACATTTATATCTTGAGGACAACTGTCAAATCTGTAAACATATGACTGGCTATTTAGATATTTTTAAACTTTCTTATTGGAATTTTCTTCGTGGCAAATAGAATAAAATGGGATTATTATTACAAAATTCCACTTGTATATTATAGTAAAGACGAAAAAGAGATAGTGTCCAATGTCCATAGTGGATATGATTTGTATGTATATCCATTATTTCAATGGTTACCTTTGATATTAATAATGCTCAAGTTTAGTCTAATTTTTGGCCACTATCCAAATGACCATTTGGTTTATTTTGGCTCGGAGTGGACAGGTAATTATTCCTAAATCATAACCGAAACTCATTCACTCAATTTTAATTGCCATTAAATTTGGGTACTGGTTCACAGTGGGTAAGTAGGCACAGGAATAATTTAGGCTATGTACATATGTGAGTCTCTTTAGGAAAACATCCCACTTTGTCATTAACTAAAAGGATGTTTAGATTAGGGTGGGCGGCCGGTACTGGCTTTCTATACAAGTGGCAAGAACGGGGAATTCCCGGGAATTATCCATTTTTACTCTTCTCAACCTGAGAGGCATAAGGTCGGTTCTGTGGGTATGAGATATATCTAAATTCGACCTTGTCTTGAAAGCATAAAGTTACACTTACAAGTCAGAGAAATTGCTAAATCCTGTCATGCTAATGCCTTTCATGTTGAGTCTTATGGTATATCGAATATTTGTCATTTGTTAATGAATACAATTAATACTATGGCTAGTAGTTATTATTGCAATGAACCATCAGTCTAATACATGCCCAAGTGAAGGTTTTATTATAGATCTTGGGCTTATCAACTTGTTGACGGCATGCTGAATAAATCTGCAATATGTTTACTTTTTTAAGTTTCTCATTTGGTACCCACTCGCCAGTCTTCTTAATATGATGGGATGTATATTCTGGTATGAAAGGAAAAAAATGACTGAATTAACAAGTCTATGTGAGTAAAGAAGTAAACAGTCTCAAAAAAAATTGAGTACATGCATAATACACAATACTACATGGCATAAACCACATCAACTCAGCGTTAATAAATATTTCTAAATTACATACAATCACTTTAATCTTATGATGTAGGGTTAAAAGGACAAAACATTTTTAGGCCAAGTGTCTCAGACATCAAAATAACATTAGGGTTAAATTATCAGATTTTTGTTTTATGAATTTTTACCTGTTTCTGTTTTCAAACATTTTACTATACATGTGGTCCAATATATTAGATTTATTTGTATGTCGTAGAAATTCTACTTATTTAGTCTAGACAAATTCTTGATGATAAATCCGAACTTAGCTCCCTAACCAAAGCAACCTACATTTTTTTACAATCCAGGGGTGGTAGTTTAAAAAACTATATATTGGAACAACTGAGATCTGGGATATTTATACATTCACCACCTATCCTGAATAAAAGTAATTATTAATTATTGAATCTGAACCATATGCACTTGCTGTACTATCGACAAAATTGAATCCTGACCCACAATAGGAGCTTGTCATAGTAACTTAGAAAATAAAATTGCTGCATCTGACATACAATTTGACTTTCAATGTTACTATGAGAAGCTCTTTTTTGTGGGTCTGGATTCAATTTTGTCGATAGTACTTACTCATAGTAACATAACACTACTTTGCAAGACCTGAACCAAATATCAGCGTAGTACCTATTGCGCGATACCACCATTGTTGCGACTTGATGCTATCTCTATGATTCCACAAGATATGTCCATCGATCAGATTCTCATAGAAAGCACACCTCTGATAGAAAAGCAATGTCATGACAAGAGATTATCAATGCATCCACATTGCACATTTTAATCGAGAGATCTAAAAAAATGCAGCACTCACCTGTACATACATACTGGCGTATCGCATTTTGCGACATATAGTGCATGCATGTTTTCAATGTACACAATGTACCTTCGGCAACCCAAGAAATTAGTCGTATTATTTTTGAATTTACAAACAATAGAATAAAAAAGTGGCTCATTTAACTGACGGAGTTTTTTTAATAGTCGTGCAGAAAATGATTTGCGTTGTGTATAGATAGGCACCTAGCAATAAAGGTCGATGCGAGAGAGCGCGGCGAACGTGAAATGTCGCCGGGACCGTTACCAGTACAGTTAGCAACTAAGTGCGCCTAAACTTTGTCATTGCATGTTTAATGCGCCGATCGCAAACCTGCCAAGAGGGTTGTACACGTATGTTCAGCAGAAGTTTCTGCAGAGATGAACCCATTATCTTGAATAATTAATTTGCGTTACTTTTGCCAGGTTTTTACAGAAATAATTAATGTGACTGTCACTCCTTTCCATCTATTTCAATATTTTCAATTGACTTTTCCTCGGTGACATCGCGTTCTCTTGGTTCTTGGTCACATTTGTTTTAGTGCTTCAAATTAAAGTGGAAAATGTCATTGTTTTTTTTTTTCGAATAAATCCGGAAAAATCGTCTTTTTGGAAAGAAACGGGATTTAATCCGGAAATTTTCAACGCCACTCTACCATATCACCAAAACATTTTGGATGAGGGTCTTCTCACGTAAGCTCAGAAAAACCTTTGACGGGGGATAATTTTACACAGACCAACCCAACTCTTAATTCAGCGAATCTTATAGGTCATATCTAGATTATCTAGTATTCAGCAAATCTTATAGGTATAACGAGTTTATGCAATTTTGAATAGATAAAAGGCCTTTGACGTTTTCAATAGACAGATACCTACAACCCATACTCAGGAACAGATACCTATTTACTTTTCATCGCTCAAATAATTGCGACTAAACGTAGTAAATATCTTATAATGCGTATAAACATAAAAATATAAGTAAAATGTACACTAGCCGTTCTATATAAAGGATTTTCTATCTTTTATTAGCCCCGTTCATTCTTCTTTTATTTTCCTCATTATTTTCCAACGCGCAAATTCATGGTTGCTTCCTCGTGTTAATTCCACGTGGAGCTTTGTTCTGAGAACGGAAAATGAACAGTTATCTGTTAGCTTTGACAAACAACTAATTAGGTATATCTTTTACTTTATCTTTTTCACATCTCATACAAATTTATAATATAAAGTGCACCAGCAGATATCTAGAAGCAAACAAGGTTCACGAAAATAATATTTAATATTCTCCAGCCCGGTTCAGACTGAAAAAATATGTCCTTGTGCCTATTTGATGATATTTTCCAGTAATACCTAACTTCTCATAAATATCAACGGTGGCGAATAGTTTCATGAAGGGTAATATTGTATAAATCATCGCTATGCTGTCTTTTCGCTGTAACTCAAAATATCCTGTCATTTTTTGATCCCAAGGCGACCCTCCCAGGGCTCGCTACTTTCACCTTGTAACTTCCATCTTAAGCTTTTACGTCAACCGATTTAATTTATTCTTAAAAGCACTTTATTCGTAAACGTTGCTTTGTGAATATTTGTCTTAAACATTATGACGCCTTAAATGGGTTTTGGCTCAGTTACAAAACACTGTAGCGCTTTGTGAAGTAATAAGCGAGATTAATCTTTTGAACGTAAAAGGTACTACGGCATAATACTCCACTCTTTCGGTACTCCGTCTTCCGATGCCAAAAAAAGAAAGCATTGTTGTATACCTACGATAATAACGCGTGATTAGTCTTTGTCAGACAAATGCTGTTGTCACGTTTTCGACATAACGCGTACGGTTACGACATGGCATAGGTATAATTAGTAAGGCCTACTTTAATTCGCTAGCTGGCAATTTGATGTTTAGACCGATACCTAAGTTGGTTTTAAATTGCCACACGATGTTGCCTAGTTGTTCACCCTAATTTGACTGCCATTATGCGTTTCTGTGTTCATTATTTGACGACCGTTTGCTGTCTAAGGTGTAATTAAGGGCAAATATGTATTTATACACTTTTTCACCTTATACAACAACGACAAAATATTATTTATGTATCGACCTACCTATAATATTCAATTGAGTTTATATCAGCATTGCGTAAGGAATATGAATATCCCTAATAATAAATCATTAATTGAATCAGGCGTAATTGCAAAGCAATATTTTGTCCAAATAATCCCAGATTATAACTATTCGTCATCAATACGATGAAGACTATTAGCAAAAGGTACAATAGATCCTGTTAGGCTTAAAAGGATTCAATACGACAGATAAATCGCATCTCTTCCGAGACTAACGACGTACTCATCAAATGGTGCTATTATGCTTTGTTTTTTTTTTAATTCCGGATTATTTCCAAGCAGTATCTTCTCTCTTATGTTTCATTGCAGTAACATCCTTTAGTTTAGACCTAGTTTAAGGCTGCCTTAGGTTACCAACACTATCTATACTGTACCATCACCAAATTGCTCAAACTGAACGTGGTCGTAATGTCCGGTGGGTCGCCCACGCTCCGTTTAGAAAGTCGATGGTGGTGATAGTCGAGGCTTTGTTCTCACCATAATAGGATCATAGGATATTCTGGCTTCCGACAGTTACAGAGTATTGTTCATACGTAAGTTTATGCACAGAACTGTAGGGTTAGTACAGGATTAAAGCGACACTATATCGCGGCGACATAGACTATCCGAGCTTTTCACTTTTAAGGACACACAATTAGCGTGAGATTAAAAAATCTTAATTTCTGTCAAATTTGTAACTAGAAAGATTGCACGAAGTTTCAATCTTGGATTCAGTCATCAAAGTTTTGACACTAGTGCGCTGTGGAAAACCTGTGGAAAAAATGTTCTATTATGGGTATTAATTTAAGTGCAGTGTGTTTGACCGAAGCCAATAGACATTATTCTCTGCACTTAACACTATTGGTTGACACCTACTTCAAGGATATAGGTATTTTTTATATTCAGTTTGAAACCAATGAAACTGCTCTCATTTTCAATATCTGATAATAAGGAAAACATGAATGTTGTTATTATCATAAACTTTTACTTCGTCTTAGCGTATTAATTTGTTCAAGCAGTTCCTTATTTCCGACAATCGGTTCATATTGATTTTAATGGAGCGCTAAATTTAACTCCGGAAACGAACAATCACTTCAATTAAAGTAAATATCTTATTAAAAACTTGTTTTGTAATTATTAAAAACTGAAGTATAAAACGACTAAGTCGCACCATATTCGAATATTTAGCTCACCAAATCAGTAGATTCGCCAAAAACCTTTGCTATATCGAATGTCGAAGGCTTAAAGCGGTACTAAGCGCATGAAACCTTGCAAAAGGCTGGTCCGATTTTATTATAATAAGCGGATTTAGCTGTTCCTTCGGGCCTGCGCAATTCTTTGTCTTGCATTCAAGGAGAATCAAGTTTCATTGTAAATCTAGATTGTTTTGATCCGCTCATATTTCCTTGAGCAGTATCTGTTTATTAATTCCGTTAGAGCGGTTTGTAACATTCAGTTCGATGCATTTGGAACAGAATATGACCTTACATTACTCGCTGGGTAGTGATATTTTGGCTTATAATTGTGATGGTTATTTAATGAGCGTCGACAGTGCTAAACTGCTTTAATTTCCACTCTTTAGTTTCCCTTAGGTTATTTTTATCCCGAACTAACAGGAAATTAAGAACTCTACTATATAGAACCTTTAATAATTGCAAATATATTATCATATCCTCCGCTCTTCGTAATTTTATTTTGGTAGTTGTCCTTTGGTATTCCAATTATTAACCCGAAAGTCTGCGATGTACACTAATTTAAAATTTGTCTCTGGTCGTTCGGCACTTAGCCAAAAATGATCTTTATATTTTTCAATTTCTCACTATACTAGTAACCTGCCGTTGTTCGGTCGCCCATTACTTATTGTCAGTTTTGTAAGCCAGCAAAGTATAAACTAGTTTTTTCCATTCTAATTTATTACGCTCAGGTGGTTTTGCTTCTGGGCTTTTACAGGTTTTAGTCACGTTACGGAGACATACCTCATTGTAATATCGGCTCTTAGCAAATGAAAACTCAATTTTACGACCCGATCCCCGATATTGCTTCCCCACTAAAGCCGAAAATATTAAATCGCCCCATTCGCTCCCACTCCGTGCCATAGTTCGCGCAATTCACTATTTTCGTCATAAAAATGTCCGTACCCGTTCTTGAAGTTCCTGTAAACAGTTAAATGGTCTGTTACGGAAAAGTTTAAATTACTTCTACTAATAATGTTTCAACGTCTTTTACTTCGTAATCTTTGGAATTTTGTTCACGTTTGAAATTACGAAAATCCGGCGAAAATTCTATTCTATTTTTTATTCATTCTTATTGAATACGTGTTCCACGGCTGATTCATTAATAATTTATTTGTCCATAAAAAACATGGGAAGAGCGTAAGTTATCACCAAGTATTATTATATATTAATATACCATTCTGTCTGTGTGCTGAACGAAAATATGCAAAAAATATCAGACACGACAAATACAACAGTTGCGTACTGGTAAATACAAAGTTTTAGCACTTGGAAATCCACACCTTGTTAAAATACGTCACATACATATTTCAGACATTTTAAAGTCATAGCGAAAATGTGATATCGTACTCATTTCAATACCAAATTCCAGAAAGGTTAGATCTTTATGATGTTATGAGATATGTACTGCAATATCGAAGTAAAATATTCCTATACCCAGTACCCACTCAGAGGGTATTTTCTCCGAATTTAGGAGCGTTTCTAAGCATAAGGTTTTAAATATATACGACTGGAGTTAAGATAGACTTTATACGGGTAGGGTACTTATAAATTAAATAATAAAATAGTAAAAAAAAAACTAAAAAACACGCCTTCTTCGTATTCCTGACACGAAACCCTTTCATTCGATTTGGGGGTGGCTTTCAAACAGCCAGTCCGCAGTCTTAGGGAAGCCGCCATATTGGATTTGTAATGACATTTCTTAGCTAGTTATGTATTGTCATCAGAACTCAAAGCGTGTGCAAAATTTCATTCTATTCGAAGACCGGGAAGTGGGTCAAATTAAGATGCCAAGATTTTCTTACATACATAGTTAGTTACAATACAAGTGAAGCTAATAAAAGCTTGCTAAATATAAATACGAATAATTTTATCGAAAATGTTGTATATCGCTACTCCAATATTACAAAGACACCTATATTACAAAAAATTAACATTTAATATATTTATTGGCGTCTCCTCTGTTATTATAATAAGAGTAGGGTTTAGGGTCCAATGAATGAGACAATTACCAACTTCGTATTTGAGCACTGGTTTATTCTTCACCAATTCGCGATATTAAAACATCAATCTTAAAATAACACAGCGTATAAGACTACATCTGCAACTGACCATTTCGATGACAAGAATGCCCCCACCGACCATCAGTCAGGTTACTTATAGGACTTAGAGGGTCCGGGCGGGTGCAGGTGGCGTGACGTCATAGTGACGTGATCGCCTGATCGGTCAGGTCAGGTGCAGCTGTTGTTTTTGTACATTGATTACTATTGGATATTTTTCACATTTTAGATTCTACATGATGACGCCGCCGTCACGGCCATACTGACATACGCACGTCCTCGTGCGTGCAGCTTTACAACAAAGCATATCAGAATCGAAAGAATGACTTTAACTGTTCGATCATCCTGACTGATAAATTATCTTGGCTTGATACCACAAATGATAAATCAGGTTAGCCTGGCCTGAACGTCAGGACTAGCCTCTTAGATCCTTCTGCATGACACTGGAGGAGTCACTTCTTCTTTACCTGCTAGTCCGGGCATTGTTCTTTTTGCCCCTTTAGCGGAGTTATTGGTCCGGTGTCCTTCAATCAAAACGTACCTTTTCCTTGGCTAGACCGGACATTATTGTTTTTGTCCCTTTAGCGAAATGATTGGTCCGACCCGACATCTTTCAATCAACATATACTCATCTTTATTGGCTAGACCGGACACTAATACTTTGTCCCTTTAGCGTGCTTAAAACTGATTGGTCCGGCATAGCCCTTCAATCATATTTTTGTACTCACTTTTTTAGTTATTCTATTTAATTTTTTTTCTTTTGGAAAGCTACTATCTCACAACAATATGCTGTCATTATCATTAACATTTGGCAAATGGTTATAGTGACAAAACGAATCAAACTATTGTCAATGTGACACACCGCCGTCACGTCATCATGACTAATTGACTATAAATTTTCAATTTTTTTTATTAACTCTTTTTTTAAATATCTAGTACAATGTTGATTCTATGTTGATTCTAGACCGCTTACGTAACTTTTTGTTTATACTATTTTTTTCTTGTTTTTTTTTTATTTACTTTTATGTTTCTATTTTTTTTATCATTATTTTTTAAATCCGCATTTCGCCCTCAGTGTGACCATTTATTCTCCTCATACATGTTTATTGTAATAAGACATAAGTCAATGCTTTTTTTTATAGACTATCTAGATTTTTTTTTTGACATAGCAATGTAAACCAAATTCAAATATGACCTTAATTTTAAACCGGCAATTTACATCGAACAATAACCACTTTTCACGCTTTTGTCATTGCTCAGAAATTTGTTTTGAGTTGACCAAATGAAATATTTTATCGTTTCTTTTTTCATAATTCCTGCCACCTGTCTTAGCTATGTTGTAGCGGCTGCACTTTTAACACATTTCTTGTAGACACAAAATTCAATTTCAATTTTATTTCATTACCATTGCAAACATGTGAAATAAACAACCAAAATATTTTTCTTCCAAATGTTCCACAAACAGGCCATAGATTAAACACAAATTTTGATTTATTCGAATTGCATTTGGAATATTTTTTTGCCAACCCGCGATTCTTCAAATTTTCTCGCGCTCACTTTACGCTCAATATTCCCAGAAAGTCAAGAAAATGTTTTTTTTGTATGGAACGTGTACGTTGTATTTGCTGAACATCTGAACGACTCTCTGATATTTAAAGTGTAAGTACCTAAGATTTTTTTTCTTTACTTTTGGGATGTTATGAAACCAATAAAGGACTTTCATTTTTTTAAGTTTTTTTTTTAACCCAGGTATTTTACTATGCACTAGATTACTAACTGACCAGATCAAAGAGTGAGGTAAGATAAGCAGCAATTTTGTTGACTTACTTCGATCGATTTCACTGCATAATATTCTTTGATGATATATGGTATGTGATATTTCTGACCATGTGAGCGTAATTTTAAGATAATATTGATTTCAGGGGCACAACGTTGGTCGCCAGTTCTTGTGTTTTTTTTTTACTTTTTTTTTGCTGATGTGTTGGTATATTTCCTTTAAAACGATATTTAGTCACGATTGCAAGCTCGCCGTCAAGCGATAGATTCTAAAATAAAGAACTTCACTTTTTTTTTTTAGGAAGTTAGATCAAAAGTCGTTGTGTCCATTTTTTTGTATCAACTGATGCAGTTTTCTGTGAATATCAACTATCTATGTCATCAAAGTAACACTAAAGTCGAATTACAGGACTAAAGTTTTAACATTCCTACAAGGCCCTTAAAGGCTGCCACCCAAATTTGTTTCAAATTGTGACATCACGGTTGCCAATCAGTGATAAGTTTACTATGGGAGAACAAGAAAATTGCTGTTTTAACTGGGAACTAATAACTTCAATATGAATGTTGTACAAGTTTTTTTTTAAACTACAGAGTGAACGGTGAATTTTTTTGTAGATTTAACTACACTATGTCACAAAAATTTACACTAAGAATCAACACTATTGCACAGTAATACCAGCGTAAATAATAAATTGAAAAAGGTCATGAGCTTATCCTGACCTAGAGGTCGTGTAAAATTATTCACCAATAGACAGCATGTCTCAAACTCTATAATTTTCACAATTAATTAATTGCAATTCTCATTTATATTTGTGCAACGAAAATGACAACACTTCAACGCCCATTAGCAGTGAAATTCTGACGCCGTAACTTAACATTCACATTGTTATAGTGTTAAATTATTATTACTATTTGTCTATTATCATGTGCTGAAAACACGGAAATCCAAGAAATTGGCAGACGCTTTTTATTATATTCAAAGTCAATTAGTTAATCAAATTAAATATACTTTGATGCCGACATTGCCGACCTGTGCAAAGTTATAGGCACACCTCATTTTAAAAATCAAAGTGTCATCAATAAAGGCTGTTAGTTTTTATTTTTGCCTGTTGTCAACTTTTCTAGGTAAAGGATGTCAACGAATAAGTGCCATTGATCAAGATTGCCAACAATAATGAGACATTTTTCTATCATGTTTTACGTACAATTTTGAGATGCTATGCGATCGGTAGCACTCCAAACGAGGCTTTGAAAAAGAAAAATATCACCCAACTTTAGGTACTTTAACTGAAATGGTATTTTTTTATATTTTTGAAATTTAAAAATCGCTTTCTTGATTTATTAAAGTTGTTTTTTTTTTTCAGTTAAGCTATTGATACCGCCCTTCTAAGGAAGTTAAATCACTATATTATATTGTAATCAGTAAATCTTGTAATTTTCGACCATAACTTAATGACAAAAGTGTTTTAGGACTACCACTTACAACTGCTAAAGTTTCAAACTGATACGAGTGACATGTGACAACAGATTTCAGCGTTTGTAATTTTTATAGGTGCAACCCGGTGCATACATTTTTGCATTACATTTTGCTTAATTTTTTTGGACATTTAGTCTTAAATACTTCTTCAGAAGACTTTAAATTTAGACTACTTTGTTGTCATTTTCATGATAACGCAGAATTTAAATAAAAATCCTTCTTTAGATAGTAATTTATTGATGTCGATGGGCACTGAACTCTGACGCCGTCAACGCGTCATATGTGTGAGCAAGTATTTTAGCGTCAAGTCTTAGGGCAGTGTTAAAGGGCTCTCTTTTTTTTTATTAAGCCAAAAGATATTTAATTGGTTTTGGCTTTGTTTTTTTCACGACGTTGACGATTTGTTTCTTATCTCGTTAAGTTTTTGTCAATTGACCAACTCTCAAACAATTTATTGTTTATTTAACAATAATTACGCATCAATGTCTCAGAAAAAGTTATCGGTACCGGAAATTGGGACACAAATTCCTGCTTATGTTCTTATTATGATGTGACGCATCGTGATCGGTAAAATCGAA